>CAUYQU010034882.1:0-59709 GCA_963574635.1 Cheracebus regulus | reverse complement strand
GAGACTTAGACTCCCACACAATAATAGTGGGAGACTTTAACATTACACTGTCAATATTAGACAGATCAACGAGATAGAAAATTAACAAGGATATCCAGGACTTGAACTCAGACCTGGAACAACTAGACTTAACAAATATTTGCAGAACTCTCGTCCCCAAATCCACAAAATATACATTTTTCTCAGTATCGCATTATACCTATTTTAAAAGTGACCACATAATTAGAAGTAAATCACTCCCCAGCAATTGCATAGCATTTCACAGGTTTAAATAAAATATTGGTTGTCTGCTTATTTGTTATTTTCATCCCCTATTCCTTCCTGTCTCCATTTTAAGCACAATTATTGGCATAAAAGAGGTTTTTAATACCCATTTTTAGACTGCATTCTAGCCTGGGCATTAAAACAAGAATCCCAATCTCTCTCCCTCTTTCTTGTCCTCTTTCTTTCTCTCTTTCATTCTTTTTTTTCTTTCTTTTGCTGTTTCTTTTCTTTCTTCTTTCTTAAAAAAAAAATAATAAGAGCACTGGCAAATAAATTGAAGATTAAAACTCAGAAAATAGGCCAAGTGTGGTGGCTCATGCCTATAATCTCAAGCACTTTGGGAGGCCGAGGTGAGAAAATCTGTTAAGCTCAGGAGTTCAAGACCAGCCTAGGCAACACATTGAGACTACAAAAAAAAATTTTTTTCGATTAGTTGGATGTGGTGGTTGACATCTGTGGTCCCAGCTACTTAGGAGGCTGAAGTGGGAGGACTGCTTAAGCCCAGAAGTTCAAGGCTACAGTGAGCTATAATTGTACCACTGCACTCCAGCCTGGGTGGCAAAGCAAGACCCTGTCTCAAAAAAAAAAAAAAAAAAAGTAAAGAATATAAAAAAGCATGTGTAGCATGTCTTGACTTCTAAATAATTAATTTGGAATAATACTAAGTATAAAAACCAAAATCTTGGCATCTGATTTCTAGCTTGTCAGCCAAATCACTCAGAAACAGGAAATAAAACATTTAAACCTTGAACCCTCTGACCCCTATCTGTAAAATAGGATGTCAACAGATCACCCATTAATTATAGAAAACACTTCCATCATTAATTAATGCAGAAATCCCTTATAAATCTAAACACATGCTATTTTGGCTTCTAAATCTGATTTAAGCCTTTGTCTAAGTATCAATTAACAGAGCTTTATTACCCCAATGAGAGAGAAACTGAGTTACAAGAGTAGTATAGTCTATCCATACTGGTACTGCTGAAGCCCAGGCAATTATCAAATCCTCTACCCATCCATCTATACTCCCAGTGAATGTGCAGGGTCTGCCCTGGACCACCTTCTCCACTCTATGCTCTTCCTGGTGACCTCACCCCCCCATAAAAGTGCTGAGAGTTTCCACATCTCTACCTGTAGCCTTGACCTCTTATATAAGCTCCCTTCCCATTCATCCAACTGCCTCCTGACATTTATTCATTGGCTGCCCCAACTGAAATGTCTAAGCTGTAACCATTATTTTCCCTTGGCAAGCCTGACCTTTTTCTGGGTTTCTCAGTCTGGGGAATGGGAGCACCATCTCCTTGACTCCCCCAGCCAGAACTGAGCAGTTATCATTCACTCCTCCCATTTCTCACCCATCAATTACCCAGGCCAATAGACTTCATCTCCTAACTGGCTGTCAAATCTCCCACACGTCTCTGTCTCATTGACCTCTTATAAAATAGTCTTCCTCCCTTCCAATCCACTCTGTAGCCAGAGCAATATTCTAAAAACATAAATCTTACCATGTCACTCTTGATTAAAACCCTTCACGGTTTTCAATTTCTAAACGTTCAAATGCCTTAATGTGGCTTATAGGGCCCATCAGGACTTGGCCCTGTCTTCATATCCAGTTTCATCTCTCACCTCTTCTCTCCTCTCCTCTGTGTCCCAGCTATGCTGAATTCTTTCTTTTCTGTTAGTGCATTGTACCCTCTCACTTCTGGGCCCTCATAAATACAGTTCTTTTGACTCCCCCTTCTTCACTTGACTGGCTTCTGCTTTTTTTATTTTTCTAACAATCTTCTACAAACTCTTCTCTGATCCACTGAATATAGCTTGTTTGCCCTGCAATGTGTTCCAATTCTATTAGTCAGGATAGTATTGGCTATGCTGCAGCAACAATAAACCCCAAAATATTAGCGACTTAACATGATAACATTTTATTTTTTAACAATTAAGTTGGAAATAATTTCAAACATACAAAAAGTTGTAAAACTAAAAATAGTACAGGGAATACTCATATATCTTTTGCTCAGATTTGCCTATTGTTAACATTTTACCCCTTTGCTGCAGTATTTGAGGGTAAATTATATAAATTATGGTCATTCGTCCCTAAATACTTCAGTGTACATTTCCTAAGACTAGAGAGGTCTTTTACATGACTGTAGCACAATTATTATCTTCACAGGCTAACTTTGATGCAACACTTTAAAAAAACTAACCTGACATCCATATTCCAATTTTGTCATCTGATTTAATTATCTCATTTGTAACATTTTCTCCCTTCCAGTACAGGATCCAGTCTGGGGACAGATATTGCACTTAGTTGTCAAGTCTCTTTAGCTGACTTTAATCTAGAGCATTGCCATAATCTTTCTTTACCTTTTATGACATTGACATTTAAAGCTTATCCCCACTCATATTCCAGTCTGAGGCAGGGTGGACAGCCTTCCTTGATTGTATATCTA
This sequence comes from Cheracebus regulus, assembly GCA_963574635.1. Lineage (NCBI taxonomy): Eukaryota > Metazoa > Chordata > Mammalia > Primates > Pitheciidae > Cheracebus > Cheracebus regulus. The sequence continues at coordinate 56,995 of CAUYQU010034882.1, read as the reverse complement.
TGCTGTCATTAATGAGCCCTGACTACATTCCAGGCAGTATACTAGGTGCTGAGGAGATGGCAGTGGCCAAGGCAGGTCTTGCCACAACAAAGCTGAAAATTTACCAATGTGACAACTAGTTAGATACATATCTGCAATAGGATGTGATACATTTCACAATAAGGGAAGTGTACAAAGCATGGTAGAGACTGTTGCCACTCACTGTTCTATCTGCTTTTCCTCATTTCCCAGCCCCTATGAATCTAAATATGGTCATGTGATTAAATCTCACCAATGGTATGTGAGTTGAAGTGATGTGTTACTTTCATCCAGGGTATACCTTCTCCATGCTCACCCTTACCTCACCTTGATGACTTTGGAGACCACACATTCCAGACAGCATAGACACAACATCCAGAAGGGCTGTCCAACTGTACTGTCAATTGTTGAATGAATACAGTTGGCTCAGTTTATATATTGTGTCAATATCACACACTCTCAAGCATCCTAATAACATTAGTCTAATCCTAGAATATTTAGAATGAAATCTACACATTGCATATGGTCAGAGTTTTACCTAAACTCTCAGGTTCCAACCAATGGTAGAAACAAGATGCAAGCCCTAAATAAAGCCAAGTAGTTCATAACTACCTCGTTGTGGTTTGAAAATTATCTCTGGAATAGCTAGAAATTCTGAGATGCCCACCTACTATTGGGTAAGATATGTGAATCTAGAGCATTTCCACTGAAGGAAAGATTCCATTTAAGTCATATAAATATTTGTCTGATCTCCAAGCAGTCTCTCTGGAGCCTTTAACAGTTTGTTAGAGAAGATTATCTGTCCCTCCTCTAAGATCTTGCATGGGACTCACTGCAGATGTGGAGATTATTAAGACTAATATGTAAAATCTTAAAAACTTACAGCTGACAGTTACAGAGACTCACCCAACATCACTAAACTGGCAAATGACAGTGTCAACATTGGAGCTGAGAACTTGGATTTCTTTGCTCATGTTCTCCTTCCCTAGTAACCTGGTCAGGTCCCAGTTCTATTGAGCTGTCCTTGCCTCTGTGGAGCTACCCTGTCTCACCATACAAATTCACCTTTCAGTCAACATCCCAGGCTTAGGCTTAGAAATCTCTCATTGTATTTGTGATTGGCCATTTCCATGTCTGTTTCTCACATATATCTCTGAGAGATGGATCCTGTTGTCTTCACCTTCATCTTTCTCGAGCTGGCATATTAATTGGCCAGAGTAGTTACAGATCTGATGGAATAAGTTCCAAGGCTTTTGCATTGCTCTGTGCTTTCCTAGAAACCTCAGCTTTGAACTATCCCTGAAATTGGAGCTGGGACATCTAAGCGGATGTGATATGGCAGGCAAAGGCTAAGGAAATATATGCACCATTCTGGCTTCCGTAATAGTGGCTTTCATCATATTTCTTTCCTTTAACACAGCACAGTTAGCTCTTTCTTAAAGGCTTTACCTTGAACATCTCGTACTAATTAAGCCCATTTCTTCCCTGGCAGTCTCTTTGTACTGCAATTGGGATTCAGTGCTGGCTGCTATGTGATTTGCAGCCACATGAGTTACAAAGGTGAGGGTGCCCAGAGAGCACTCTAAGCAGGTGGGAGAGGGGGAGAAAGGAGTGATAAATGATTTATTTGTTCTAAGTAAAAATTATATATCCCCTCTTGGACTTTCTTACTAGGTACTGAAGTATTTTATCATCAACCCCTGAAAAGAGCCAGAAATGAGTATTAGACATATAGAAAATCCACTCTAAAGAATTAGTTTATTTGGCAAATAATGTGAAACACTGTCTTTTTTCAGGCTTTATTTTCTTAATAGCCAAAATGCATATGGGTTATTTTATGCTGGGTACTACTTTAAGTACTTAATGTATATTCTTTAAATTTTTATATCAACCTTATTAAGTAGATGCCATTATTATGCCTACGTTACAGATAGGGAAATTGAGGTACAGGGATATTGAGTATAGCTACATCTTTGAACACTAAATGCAGAGCTAGGATTTGATTTCAGCAGTTTGACTTCAGAGTCAATGTGCATACTCACTACATCAAGTCCTCCCAAAGAAAAAGGAAAATGTCACTAAATTTTCTTACTTAGTGTTCTACTTTGAACAAACTGCTTAAAATCAGTCTTCATTTCCTCACCTGAACAATGAAGCTAATAGTATCTACCTTGCAGGTTAGACCAAAGGATGAGTGGCAATGTGTGTAATGTACCTACTAAGGAGTCCATAGCATATACGCCATAGCATTAATATTATCTTTGTCATATATCAAGAGGTGCTCCACGACAACTTCATATGTAAGCAGAACCATCATGCAAAAATGTTCTCATTTAAACCCAAGCCCAGAGACATAAAATAAATATTAATATATTTTTCAGTAATTCTAACCTCAAACAAATGCCATGGATCAAAGTATTTCGGAGAAATTTCCTGAAATCTTCACCTCTCTCTCACTGCAGCTCATTGGATTTTGGTCAGTGTCCAGGACAAGTTTCATCCCGAGGGGCCCTTGCGTAGCCAAGTCAACTGCAGGCCCTTTAGGCTCATTCCGTGTTGGTTCAGCAGATGCCCAGAATATACCTATTTGCAGAGTTCAGTCTAGAGCCCCCAGCCTCCTAAGAGCACTCCTGATTTGGTGTGGCTTTGTCAAAACTCCTGGAGAAGCCCCAGATTCAAAGAGCTCCCCTGGGAAGAAGAGGAACAGAGGATAAGGAAAGAAAACATAAATTCCCAAGGTCCTCAGAATCTCCATGACCCAGGTTACAATAAGCAGGGGGCTAGTCAAGCTCAAAAGTGCCTATCAGCCCCCATTTAAACTTCCTTTACTGAAGAAAGAAGCTGTAAATCACACAGCTTCCTGCCAGGTCCTTGTGACCACAACAGGCTTCTAGCCCGAGAATGGAAGCCCAAATAAAACAAAGGTGGAGAGAAGGAAGATTAAAAGAAAGTGGACGCCCCTTGGAAGCCCAGCCACATGTAGTCAATTGTCACTAAAGAACAGTCGAAGAGGGTGGGACAAGGCTGGCTGTCTTGCCTGGGTCTGTGGAGGCAAAGAAGGAGCCTCAGAAGTTTCTGAGGGCCACACTCTTTCAATATAGGGTATCGAAAAGGAACACCAAAGCTGGAGCTTTGAGAATGAAGTTGAAAGGGGTAATCTTGATGTGTAGTTTTATCAGAATAGGATGAAAACTGTCTCTAGAAAAAAGAAGATTGCTTATGAAAGGGCTCAGCCTTTCTCATCTACCCAGAAGGGTGAAAGGAAATGTATCTGCTCAGCTGCTGAACTTTGCTTGATAAGCAAAGAAAAATCTACGATCTGGGAGAACTAATGGTACCTCTGTTCAGGGTGAGGATTTGTGGTCAAATTAAAACTTCAATTTGAAGAAATTATTGTTAAAATCTCCAGACATGAAATTAATATAATTAAGTAATAGCCCCTGAACTTAAATCTCTCAGCAAGCTAACCAGAAGAAAAAAAGCAGCTAGATTGGATTCATTAAAACTAAGTGAATAAATGCCAGCCTCCGAAAGAATGCCAATGAGAAAAAAAACACAGGATGTGTAAGGTGAAGAAGGGGCAGAAGCCAAGTGATAGAGTACAAAGCACTCTAAATTGGGTGTCAAGAAGCCTGAGTTTATGTCCTGCCAAGAAAGGTAATTGTGGTTTCAGACCATAAATATTAAATCATTACAACTAGGCTCAAACTTACCTTTATTAATCAAAATAGGAACCATTATAACCAACACATTTTTTGTCAATGAGAAATAAGTTTGTTTATTCTTATAGTGTAAAAATCTGTACTTTGGAATCTGATGAACTCTTGGAATGCATTTTCTGCATCCTGCTGGTTGTGGAAGCATTTTCCCTGCAAAAAGTCATCGAAATGCTTGAAGAAGTGATAGCCAGTTGGAGAGAGGTCAGGTGAATATGGCGGATGAAGCAAAACTTTGTAGCCCAATTCATTCAACTTTTGAAGCCGTAGATTGTGCGATGTGTGGTCAGGTGTTATGGAGAAGAATTGGGCACTTTCTGTTGACCAATGCTGGCTGCAGGTGCTGCAGTTTCGGTGCATCTCATCGATTTGCTGAGCATTCTTCTCAGATGTAATGGTTTCCCCGGGATTCAGAAAGCTGTAGTGGATCAGACTAGCAACAGAACACCATCATCAGAATAGCAAACAGTGACTATGACCTTTTTTTTGGGCGCAAGTTGGCTTTGGGAAGTGCCTTTGCAGCTGCTTCTTGGTCCAACCACTGAGCTGGTTGTTGCTGGTTGTTATATAGAATCCACTTTTCATTGCACATCATGATTCAATACAGAAATAGATCACTGTTGTGCAGAATAAGAGAAGATGGACGTTTTTCACCTTTTTAATTTGCTTCACATGCTGAATGACCAAAGAATGGTCGACATTGGGTTCTTCAGCAACTTCTCATGTAGTTGTAAGAGGATCAGTTTCAATGATTTTCTCAGTTGGTCTTTGTCAACTTCCGATGGCCGTCCACTATGCTTCTCATCTTCAAGGCTCTCCTCTCCTTGGCAATATTTCTTGAACCAACACTGCACTGTATGTTCATTAGTGGCTCCTGGGCCAAACGCATTATTGATGTTGTGAGTCGTTCCTGCTGCTTTACAGCCCATTTTGAACTTGAATAAGAAAATCGCTTGAATTTGCTTTTTGTGTAACATCATTTCCATAGTCTAAAATAATTATAAACAGCAAGTAATAAGTCATTAGCAAAAAAACATAAAGCAAGAAATGTGAGTTAAAATTATGTATAACTTAACCACATTTATTTATTTATTTTACTTTAAGTTCTGGGATTACATGTGCAGAATGTGCAGGTTTGTTACATAGGTATACATGTGTCATGGTGGTTTGCTGCACTCTTCAACTCGTCATCTAGGTTTTAAGCCCCGTATGCATTAGGTATTTGTCCTAACACTTTCCTTCCCCTTGCTCCCCACCCCCCATCACAGGCTCCCTCTCTGTGTCCATGTGTTCTTATTGTTCACCTCCCACTTATGAGTGGGAACATGCAGTGTTTGGTTTTGTGTTCCTGTGTTAGTTTCCTGAGAATGTTTTCCACCTTCATCCATGTCCCTGCAAAGGACATGAACTCATTCTTTTTTATGACTGCATAGTATTCCATGGTATATATGCATAACCACATTTATTTAAGAATATATTCCAATATCAAATGACAAATTTCAACAATGCAAAAACCGCACTTACTTTTGCACCAGCCTAATATATAACCTTGTACAAATGCCTCAACCCAGTGCTTTTCAAACTATACCATGACCTAAGGGCCTCAGTATGACTTGTTAAAATACAGATTTCTGGGAAGCACCTCCAGAGTTGCAGACTCCATAAGATGGGGTCTGAAAATGTTCATCTCTAAGAAGTTTCCAGGGGAAACTTATGCTGCTGGTCCAAGGACCCCACTTGGGAGCCTTCCTGGGCCTCGGTTTCCAAATCAATAAAATGAAAAAAGAAACCAGATAATCTTTAAGCTCTAACTTCTCCTAAAACTCTACGAAATAAACAATCTGGGAAAAGCAAGGACAGGATCACAAAGCATGTCATATTCCACAGCATCATGGACAGCTGTGTGCTGCCTGTACTTTTAGGAGGTGACTGTGCAAACATGCTGCCAGGGAGGACTGTACTCCAGTGATTCTACTGATTTACTGAGGGCCAGGATGCAGGATGGGGTTGTGAGTGATGCATCTGGGAAGCCAGCAACAGGTGCTTCCTCCCCACCTATTAAAAAAGGAAAAAAGAGAAAACTGCAGGAAACATCAACAATATCAGTGGTCAAAAATGATGCTAATTTGATAAGAGTCCCAGTCAATTTGTGATAAAGGGCAGCAGCCACAAGAGACTGAGAAATGATACTCTATTTTATGATTCAGGGGAGAGGAGGAGCATTTGAAAGGATATACATTATCCTGTTTGAACCTTAATTGCAAAGTCAGTTGTTAGTTTTTGTCATCCGTGGCCACCTTCATCTGCTATTAAATTAACATACTGACTATGATTGTCTTCTTGGTAGGAAAATGAAACTGAAAACAACCATACTGTAAACTCCAGATCCCATTGAAGGGTCTGAGAGTCCTGTGCTCATTTTTATACTGTGTAGTTTATGTAAGTAAAGAAAGTTAAAATCTTTTGAGTCTTTTAAATTCCTTGACTATCCAGACCACTTCCCCTGCATTTGTTAATAAATATACATCTCCTGTAACCATAATGCGAGTGCAAGAGAAGGTATTCAAGTGATATAGCTAAGCACCTTTGAGAAAATTTAAAGAAGTATTTTATTGCATATTTCTAAATTAGTTGAGTCTATACATGTATAATAAACCTATAAGTTTATATAAGTATAATAAACCTATATAATAAGAAAAACTTTTTAAATATAGTATTCATATACTACTTCATCCACAATGTTTCTCTGATCCCTCATAATCAGTTTCATGTAGTTAAAAAAAAAAATCTTACTTTTAGATGAAAATCTTATTTAATATATATGTATATTCAATTACTCCTATGGTTAAAAATATGACTTTGGATTGAAGCCAACCTATGTTCAAAGTCTGGTTCCACCATTTGGTAGGTAAGAAAGGTGGGGCAAGTTACTTAACCCTTTTGAATCTCAGTTTCCTCCCAGGGAAAATGGGGATTAAAAAGTCCTATCTCATAGGGTTATTATGAGGATTAACTGAATTAATAACGTATAATAAAGCACAGCATTGGTAAAACGATGGCCATTATTATAAAACAATGTGACTGTTTTTGTTAAAATGTTTAATAAATTATGTATGGAAACTCTAATAAATACTAATTTAATATAATCAGTTTCCAGCTTAAAAAATTAGGTCGCTATTGCCAAGGTTAAATTCACAAACAATGTAGAACTTAACAGATTCTAAGAGAGAAAATGTTGATAAAGGTGGTAACCTAACAAGCAATGTCCAGCTCCTACAAGAAACAGGAAAATCTTAAGAATTTGCTAGTTGGTCTTTCCTCTTAGATCTTCAGCCATAAATTACATGTAATGATTCATGTTTGCAATGGCTTTTTTTGGCTGAATATCTGACCTTAACTACTTTTAGATTCTCTCACCACCACTTATTGCATGAAGTTCTACTGCCTATTTGCTATTTCTGTATGCATGCCCTTTTCCAGAAGTCACCTTAGGCATAAGTGCCTGGTACTATTCAGTCACATTTTACAGACAGCTTAAAGCACTGAATTGACTTACTGGATGCAAAGGATGCAAAAAAGCCCAGGGTTTTTTAGATTCCACACCTAAGTGAGATCATGTGGTATTTGTCTTTCTCTATCTGGCTTATTTCACTTAGCATAAGGTCCTCCAGGTTCATCCATGTTGTCACAAATGGCAAGATTTCCTTCTATTTATAGCAGAATAATATTTCAATGTATATATACATATACATATAAACACTACATTTTTAATTTTCATCCATTGGTTGATGGACATTAAGGTTGTTTCCATATCTTGGCTATTGTAAATAATGCTGCAGTGAATATTGGGGTGCAGATATCCATTTGATATATTGATTTCCTTTATTTTGCATATCTACCCAGAAGTGGGATTGCTGGATCTTACAGCAATGCTATTTTTAGTTTTTTGAGGAAACTCAACACTGTTTTCCATAATGGCTGTACCAGTTACATTCCTACCAACATCATCCATACAAGGGTTTCCTTTTCTTCACACCTTCTTCCACATTTGTCTGTTGTCCTTTTGATAATAACCATCTTAAAAGGTGTAAGATGATATCTCATTGTAGTTTTGATTTGTATTTTCCTGATGATTAGTGATGTTGAACACCTTTTTATATACCTGATGGTCATTTGTACATCTTTTGAGAAATATCTATTCAGTTCCTTTGTCCATTTAAACAAAAATTTTTTCCCTTAGATTTGGAAAGCCCACTTTTGAGGATTTTTTTAACTATTGGTTATAAAAGTTTTTCATATATTTTAGATATTAACTATTTATCAGATATATGAGCCACAAATATTCTCACCCATTCTGTAGGCTGCCTTTTCACTCTGTCAATTGTTCCTTTGTTGTGCAGGGAATTTTTAGTTTGATGTAGTCTCACTTGTATATTTTTACTTTTGTTGCCTGTGCTGTTGGTATTGTGTCCAGGAAAACATTGCTGAGTCCAATGCCAAGAAGCTTTTCTCTTGTTTTCTTCTATTAGTTTTATAGTTTTAGATTTTTGTATCAAGTCTTTAATCCATTTCAAGTTGATTTTGTGTATGGTGTAAGGTGAGGATCCAGTTTTATTCGTTTGCATGTAGATATCCAGTTTTCCCAACAGCACTTATTGGCAAGGCTATCTTTTCATTACTATATATTCTTGGCACATTTGTTGAAGATCATTTGATCATAATATATGTGTGGGTTTATTTATGGTCTCTCTATTCTGTTCCATCCCTCTACACATCTGTTTTTATGCCAGTACCACACTGTTTTGATTATTGTAGCTTCATAATATATTGTGAAATCAGGAAGCATGATGCTTCCACCTTTATTCTTTCTCAAAACCGCATTGTCTATTTGGGTCTTCTATGGCTCCATATGAACTTTAGAATTTTTTTTCTATTTTTTTAAAGGCTGACATTAGGATTTTGATAGGGCTTATATTGAATTTGTAGGTCACTTTGGATAGTAAGCCATTTTAACAACATTAATTCTTTCAATCTATGAACACAGGATGTCTTTCCATTTATTTGCATTTACTTAAATTTTTTCGTTAGTGCTTTATAGCTTTTAATGTACTAGTCTTTCACTAACCTCCTTGGTTAAGTTTATTTCTAAATATTTTATTCTCTTTTGTGCTATCATAAATAGGGTTGCTTGCCTAATTTCCTTTTTGGATAATTTGTTGTTAGTATATAGAAATGCAATTGATTTTTATATGTCAATTTGGTATCCTGCAACTTTGTTAAATTTGTATATTAGTTTTAATATTTTGGTGGTCTTTTTAGGGTTTTCTATATATAAGACTTATGCCATTTGCAAACAAAGATACTTTTACTTCCTCATTTCTAATTTGGATGTATTTTATTTATTTTCTTGGCTAATCGCCCTGGCAAGAACTTCAAGTACTATGTTGAAGAGAAGTGGTGAGAGTGTACCTCTTTGCCTTATTTTAGATCTTAGAGGAAACACTTTCAGCCTTTCAGAATTGTATATGATGTTAGTTGTGGATTTTACACATATGGGGCCCTTATTGTGTTAAGTTCCTTTTATCCTAATTTGTTGAGAGTTTTTATCAATAAAGGGTATTGAATTTTGTCAAATGCTTTTTCTGCATCTATTGAAATGATCATGTGATATTTATCCTATATTTGGTTAATATGGTGTATCAAATTGAATTATTTGTATAAGTTGAATAATCGTTGCATCCCAGGGATATATTTTACTCCATCTTGGTATATGATCCTTTTAATGTGCTATTCAATCTGTTTTGCAATATTTTGTTGAGGATTTTTGCATCCATGTTCTTCAAGTATATGGTCTGTAGTTTTCTCTTTTCATGGTCTTTTTGGCTTTGGTATCAGGGTGCTTCTTGCCTCATAAAAAGAATTTGAAAGAAGATCCAGTTCTTTTTTGGAAGAGTTTAAGAAGGATTATATAAATACCCTTCAACTCCCCTCTTCTGAGATACTATAAAGACTGACAAGTGGTGATCTCTCTTTTATTGAAGTAAGTCTAATCAACTTAATTGTACTTGATCAACAGGATTTTTGGTTGCATTTTACAGTTGACATGCCGGTATTATATCCACAATTTACCAATGAAGAAACTGAGGCACAGAAAGGTGAAATAACTTGTTGAATATTTCAAAATCACATGGCAGAGCTGGGACTAAATCTCAGATATTTCAGACACTGAAGTCCAATCTCTTAGGCAGACAGTGGAGGCTATAAATGGAAAGTCATAAGTTTGGACATTTTTGGTACCCAAAAGGACAGTCAAAGCTCCCCTCCTAAAGCCTTCCAGTCCCCTGCCCTTCTTAAGAGTTCCCTCTGTAATATCACTGGCATGGGGCCATGTACCTTCTGTTTTAATGTTTCCAGCTATAGGTCCTTTCTGACTCAGAGGGCAGCCCATTGCCTGACTCAACTGAATAAGGCTCTTTTTAGCACTGGGCATTTATAAAAGAAAAGAAGCCCACTTTAGAAGCATGGACCTATCCCATATCCCCGCAGCCTGGGCACAAGAACAGAAGATGCTCACAATACAGGATCCTTCCGCTTGGAATGACATTGGCTTGTGGTGGCATGACCTTAATCACTCTGTCTAAACTATGGTTCAGCCTGGCAGTTCCCCTTGTTTTTCATTCTGTGGTGTGCAGGGGAGTAGAGATGAACCTTTGGAAATCTCTTGATAGCACTCCCTGTTAGTGTCCAGGCCTCAGATGTTTATGCTGAGTGATACAGTTTGGATGTTTGTCCCCTTCAAATATTACGTTGAAATATGATCCCCAATGTTGGCAATGGGCCCTGGTGGAAGGTATTTGGGTCATGGGCTTTACATCACATGAGGAATTCAGATTCCTCATGAATGGTTTAGTAATGAGTTGCCACCAACTATGATTGTTAAAAAGAATCCAGGACCTCCCCACTCTCCTTTGCTCCATCTCTTACCATGTAATATGCCAGTTCCTCTTCACCTTCTGCCATAATTGTAAGCTTCCTGAGACCTCACCAGAATCCAATGCCAAAACTTTGTTTCTTGTACAATCTGCAGAACTGTGAGCCAAATAAACTTTTTTCTTTATAAATTACCCAGCATCAGGTATTCATTTGTAGCAATGCAAAATGAACAAGCACACTGATTCTCCAGACTTCTGTTCATCAGAGCACAGCCAGCCTCCCACTGATCCTTTCCCAAAGTCTATCATCTCAGAGTCAGGGAGCAGGGGAAGTGGTGGGGAAGCATGGAGGAAGGTACAACTCATTGACTTATTTCCTCCTGAAACCCAGGCAAAGAATTCAGGGAATAACCTCTACTTGACCATTGGTTTTTAAAATATAATAAGTAAGAACACCTTTCTGGCTAAGTCATGCTGACTGGTACAAAGTTAACTTTTAATACACGATCACTTTGAGGCCAAAATATAATTAAAAATTCTTTGATTTCTATCTTCTCCAAAGGGGATAAACATATACAGAAGAAAACGATTATACATAGAATAATATCTGATTTGTCTTTTTTCATTCTAACCTCAAATTTAGAAAATCACCCAGAGGATTTTAAGAAGAATTCACTACCTAAAAGATAGTAGCTTAGCTCCCAAATTCACATAAACCATAAATTTGAGAATGAAGTCTTCCACCAAAACTATTAATTTTTTAATAAAGAGCAGAAGTTGGGGGACGACAGGTTCCTAGAACATACCTCTACATACCTCTCTCCAAGTTTCTACTCATTCATTTAACGAATTAAATCCACTAAACTATAAATGAATCCAGGATACTTTGTTTCAACTTCTCCATAAGAATTTCATTCAAACTGATCAAAATTCTAGCTGAAATTCAGATAAACTCATTATCTGTTTTTCACTGGTCTTTAACACTAATGATCCTCTTAGAAGAGAGAACACAAGATCTAGCTGAAGTGATTTGTTCATAGTAAACCCAGGTCTACCCCATCTTCTACTTATTAATAAGTTCTGTAATTTTTCCTTATATAGATATCACTTAGCTCTCTGAAATGAAATTTACCCAGGTCCAGAGATTTGAACTCAGTTTCAGAAACTAAGTACATTCTCATTACCTCCTCCCAAGTCTAGTGCTTCACTTTGTTCTTTAATAAGTATTGCTCTTTTCTGAGTTTGAACTAGGGTGGCAGTGATGGGAATGGAAATATAGCACCAATATGATAGAGTAATTGGAAAGAGAATAGGCACAGCATAGCAAGTGATTAAATGAGGGATGTGTGAGTGTGATGTAAATGATCAGCTGATGGCCAAAATTCATGCTCTTCTAAGAGGATTGTCAAGAAGTGTCTGTACAGACACTATTGTCAAGAGGTAACATTTCCCAGCCCTCCTTGAACCAGGGTGGGACTACATAACGAGCTTTTGCTACTAAAATGTGAAACAAAGTGATGTATATTGCTTCTAGATTGAAAAGGTTAAAAAGTGGATGAAATATTGCCATGATGAAAGGTGCTCCATCCACCACCTAATAGGAAAGAATTCTAGGGTCCTAGAGAGGATACTTTTGATGACACTTTCAAGCCTATATCCTTGAATGGCCATGGGGCCATTCCTCCCAACCAAGAACACTGAGGTACTTTACATGAATGAGACTGTAAACCAAAAAGTATCTGAGACAAGTCTCAATCAATTTCAAAGTTTATTTTGCCAAGGTTAAGGATAAGCCTCTGCACAGCTTCAGGAGGTCTGGAGAACATGTGTCAAAGGTAGCTGGGTTACAGCTTGATTTTATACATTTTAGGAGGGACAAGAGTCACAAGCACACATCAATTAATACATGTAAGGTATATATTGCTTCGGTCCATAAAGGAAGAACAACTCAAATGGTGAGGGCAGGGGGACCTCCAGGTCATTGGTGGATTCAGAGATTTTCTTATTGGTAATTAGTTGAAAGCATTAAGTTATTATTTAAAGACCTGGCTTCAGTGAAAAGGAATGTCTGGGTTAAAGTAAGGGGTTGCAGAGACCAAGGTTCTTATTATGCAGGTAAAGCCTCCAGGTAGCAGGCTTCAGACAGAATAGATTGTAAATGTTTCTTACCAGACTTAAAAAGGTGCCAGACTCTTAGTTAATCTCTCTAGAATCAGGAAAAGACCTAGAAAGGGAAGGAGATTCTTTACAGAATGTAGATCATCCCCACAAGAGACAGCTCTGCAGGGCCATTTTAAAATACATCAAAAGAAATATATTTCAGGGTAAAATATTTTGATTTCTATCAGGGCCTACTAGCTATCATTTAGTGATGTATTTTATTACTACACAGAGCCTGTTTGGTCAGTCTTAAGATCTCTGTTTTGATGTTAATGCTGCTCAGTTGTGCCTGAATTCCAAAGGGAGGAGGGTGTAATGAGGCATGTCCAAACCCCATTTCCCCTCATGGCCTGAACTAGTTTTTCAGATTTACTGTGGAGTGCCCTTGGCATGATGAGGTACACTCAATTGTTTGAGAGGCTTAGAATTTTATTTTTGGTTTACAAGACATAAATCACTATTGTGGTAAGCCACTGAGATTTTGGGTTTATTAGTTATAGCAGCTATCGTTATCCTTATTAAAATAGACATGGATATAAAAAGTTATAAATGCTTTTTAGTGTTTGGAGGCATCCAGTGATTTGGAGAATGGTGGCACTATTTTAAAATAATGAAAGTATCAAGAGGAGGACCATCTAAGAGGGAGGTATCTATTCCCAGCTGAACAGCATTATTGTGTGAGGGGAGTGCTGCAAACTGGGAATCAGAAGGCTTACTGCTAGGCTCAGCTACTCCCTTTAAAAAGTATATCCTCAAAAAGTCACTTAACTTTTCGGTCTCAATTTCCCCTCTGAAGAATAATATATGAAGACAAGTATTATAAACAATACAAAGCTATGCCAATGTAAAATATCATTATTATGATCTTATCATTTACTTTTAAAACCAAAGGGGAATTTACAGATCATTTCAGTAAGAAAAATACTAAATCTCCTTTGGCAGTTACTGTAACTGGGCACTGCACTAACTCATAATTTTCATGACATAGATACTTTTATTATCATCATTGATTTGTAGATGAAAAAAATGGAAACAAACATGGGTTTAGTAATTTTCCCAAGGTCACATTACTAATTAGCAGAAAAGTAGGGGTCAAACCCAGACAGTCTGGCTCCCAAATCTGTGTTCTTCACCACCATAAAGCGATGTCTTCTCTAGGTGCAGCTTCATTTTAGATGAGGTAACTCAGGTTATGTCACACAGGTGATTATACACTAAATATAGACTACTGTGACAGAGAAGGCAATTTTCTCCCTGGGAAAATTTTAGTTTCTCATAAAAGGCTGGTTCTGCAGAAAATCACTGAGCTGAAAATGCATAAATTACTAAGAAAACTGAACCAGATATTTGAGCAGAATTTATGTTGATAGGAAAAAAACAAAATGAGCCTAACTGTTGCTTTATCTTTCAAATATGAGACAGAAGGGATATGCAGATGGATTTATTTAAATGTTTTCCAGCCAAACTTTTCCTGTGGTTCTAAGACGTATCAAGATTCTTAGAGAGGTAGACTCCAGTTCCTTGGACCTCTTCCAGAGCAGAGAAATGACTCCAGGGTGACCGGGAGGCCACACCAAGCTTAACTTTCCTTTTGAAAGCCCTTGGTCAGGGTAAACCAAGTCTGAAGAGCTGTCAGGAGAGCCACAATATGTCCCTGCTCCTTGAGCCTCCTGAGGCACTTGCCTTTGAGAAATCTAAATGTTCCAGCAGAGCCCCTCCCATGCCATTGATGCCAACTGAATCTTCATCTGGACACAGCCATCTGTGAGCAAGACTGTCCTTCAGATGCTATCTGAATTCATCACATGAACTATGGGTTCCCCTGGCATGAGACCATTCAGACGTGTTTACAGATCAGAGAAAATCTCATGAATCTGGAAGCCTCAGAGGCAACGTGGTTCTTCCCTGGCACCAACAGAGGACAGGATCCACGTGTCTTACTCACACCTACTGATTCTGTTTGTGGAACGTCATCATCCTCTTAAGACACAGATGAACATCTTAGATAAATTTCCAGATGGCTGGTCTACCCCTTTCTACTTCCCACATGGAGACAGACTTGGATCTATATGTTACCACAGATCTGTATAGACACTTCTGAATATGTTTATCATCTGTATACGGATTCTATTTCTGACCACGTACTGATCTTGACTACTTTAAGAAGAATAAAAAATCAAGACACTTTGATAAAGACCTCTGATGTGAAATGGCAGGGAATGGTAAGATAAATCAAGAAGCAAAAAATAAATTAGAAAAACAAAGAAGAAAGGATAAAGTAGAGGGTTTGGGGAGTCTCTGAAAGATGAGAAAGAGGCTGATTACTGCATAGATTTTTTTTTCTTTTCTGTTACAAAGCCAGGGATCTCTGTTGTAGAACTGCTGACAAAAAATACAAATAGTGCCTGCATCACAGACTATTATAGGGAGACAAGAAAAATAATAATTTTTCACCTTTGGACTTCTCCTTTGGACTGCTTCTCCTATGTCTTACCTAATTGGTCAATCTCATTTTCCAGGAAACTGAGGCCAAATGTTTTAAGTGATTTGCTTATGGTCACAGAGCTCTAAACAGAATGTGTCTACCAATGGCAACCCAGGCTCTGCCCTACACCACACTCCCTCTTGCATCACCATGTGAATCCAAGAAAGAACACCGGTCGTGCCATCAACCAGGCACACAATCGAGGATGAATTACAACCTCTTTAGGGCTCAGTGTCTTCACTTGGAAAATGAGGTTATACTAGAAACAGATGGTCTACAGTTCTAAAAGTCTACAAATCCAGAAATCTGCAGATCCATGAATTTTAACAAACGACTATTTTTTAAGTTACCAGTTATGCTTTATTAGTGGGTCATGAAGTTAATTTAGTGAGTAGCCAACATTCCCTTTTTAAAAACATGAAACAGAATAGAAAAGGTTTGACTAGATTAAGGTAATGTAAGGTAGGATAAAATGGAGTAGGGTTGGATAAGATGGAAGGAAATGTCAGAATGCATCCCATGTAGTAAAGGATGCATATGTGCTGAGTCACAATATAAAATTTATTTTTTACTATGGCATACAGAAAAAATTATTGAAACCTAAATTTAAATTATAGACTCACATGACACATCATGGAATTTTACTGTAGGTCCCCAAATATATGTACATTTGCTGCTTTTTGTGGATTATTTTGTCTGTGGTTTGACTTCTGTTTCCTCCTTGGTATCTTTTCCCTTAGACCAGGAGTTCTCATTCCCTCCTTTCCTTTCTCACTTGCTCAGCAACCAGCCTCTCTGGGGAAGTTTCTGGCTGCTGCCAGGGAGGGGAGTTCTGAAGGAGGAGAAGGTGTCAAATGTTAGATGAAATTGCAGGTTCTGTTAAGCTTATCACATCCGGTTTCATGAAAGGAGAAACACAAAGGATGAAAAAAGTCTAGCTGACAATACTTAAGGCCCCGGAGATTATGGACAATAATGTCATTGTCCAGGAGGGACAGTGCTACAATTATCTACATCTCTGGCTCATCCATCCACTCCTCACAGGCGGATGACTAATGTAAGTGTGTCCCAAGTCTTCAAATAAGGATCTCTTAGATGGAGCCTTTGTTGAAAGGAGGTTTATATTTTACACATTTGTATAAGTGGGGGCGTGTACGTATAAGTGGGAGTTGTTTCTGCTTTCCCAAGGTTCAATGCCTCAAATAAATGATCTAAAAATCATACAAGAAATTAAAGTTTGGGGAGGGAATTGAGGACTAGGACTGCTAGTCTGTTGCTTAAAACCACTCTCCCCAAAGAAGGACTACCCTCCTCTAGTTCAAGTTTAAGCAGATGAGACAGGATCTCCATAGGACTGAATAGAGTTCTATGACCCTGGAGCCCCCCATGGCAGATTTCCAATTGTTTCTCTTTCCTTGATCCTCTCAGGTACAATAACTCTTATTTTCTGTGTAATTCAAAGTTTGAAGTCAAGGTCAGCGACTAGAAAATTAAGCTTCTTGTGCTATCAGATTCTCAGTCATTCAATGTCTGAGATGAAGGTCGGTTAAAAACATTTGACTGAGACCTTTAATTCTAAATCACTGGGGTGGAAACTGGAGATGTAGCATCCTAATTCTTCCTATCAGCCTGGTCTCAGGACAGCTTGGTTTGGAATAATGTTCAGGAAATTATTAATAATGAGAAAACATTGTTCCCAGCAGCTACAGTCTATTAAAGAGATGTGAAATATAAGTGGAATCTCATGGGTTCTGCATAAATATCCTCTTTTGTTCTCTCAATGACAAAATTGGTATCTCTTTTAAGGGGCTGCAGGTAGAGATGAGATGAGGGCCGTCCCCCAGGTTCTAATTGGCTCCCTGCACTGAGCTCTGTGCACAGAAGATCACAGTGTCCATTTCAGATCTGCCTAGCAATGATGCCTTGCCAAGTACTACTGTGTTAGGCAGCCCCTTGTGGCCCTATAAAATGGTTGACCTGCTATTGACCTGCGCTATGTCACTGGTACTCAAGAAGAATCTCTCTGGGTAAATGCTCATGGGCCCCATGAGAGATTACAATAAAGATTGTAAAGGCACAGCCAAGGTCTAATGGTTCCCAACTGTCCCACAGTACAAGGAACATCAGTGAGCCCCTTCAGGGATGCAGGCAGGCTGTTATCAATGAATCCATGGCTCTTCTACCAGGCAAAACCCCCTTCCCAAATCCCATACCCTAAAAAGAAAGCCAAATGGTCCACCAAGGTCAGCCCTATATTTTTTCAAAAACAAACCTTTTCTTAATTAATCATCAGATCCAAATGTGACTGCCAAAAATTTCCACAGGTGAAAATGTTGTATAATCTTCATGATAAAAATATGACTTGCCAGAAATTATCTTCTGTGCTTATGATTGGACAAGAGACATTAGACCTCACTCCTGTCCTGATCACAGTCAAATAAGTTAAGCACTTGCAGATGAGAGAATAAAGCATTAAAGAGACATTTAGATTATGTAAAATCAACATTAAAATCATGTGTAAGACATGAGAAATTTACCAAAGCTGACAGGAGAGGACACTGGTGGGACACATTGGGATAGGGTAGAAAAAGGTGCTAATAGTTTTAATTACCTACTATGCATCACACACTGTGTTAGGTTATTTCACTTAACTTTTATAACAGCCTTGGGGGGAAGGCATTATTACCTCCTTTTAACAAATGAGAAAGCTGATGCTTAGTGATTAAACAACTTGTCCTAATATCTATCTCCTATGGATGTTGTAAAGATTAAATGAAATGATGCAAGTAAGTCCTTGGAACTCTTGTTATAATTCCCAACATATATTTCATCATTGCTTAGGTTTTCTCCACCTTGAAAAGGCTGCAACTGTTCCTGTTAGCTCAGTGGATATTTGTCATTGAGAGAGACCTCATGAGACAGTCAAGATGGCAGCCTATGGCTGGGAACTAGACTCAGTAGCCCATTACTCCCTCAAGCATAGTTTTATTTGTTTATGTCTGTCCTCATTCTTTGCAATATTATGAGATGGGTCACAGGGAACAAATGTATATTTAAAACTCAAGATCAAGAAAAGTAAGAATATGTCAAGACAAGGCCAAAATCAAATATATGGAGACCATAAGAGTCTGGGAAGCTGCTCTAGCTGAATCTCAATGTACTGGGAACAGAGTTTTCTGGACACCAACACAGAAGGAGGCTGAATAAGTTCTCCAGCTTTTCTTACTCAAGGGGAAGAAAACGTGCCAGTTCCTTAAGGGAAGCAAAGTGTGTCCTTAAATTTATGCATCAAATAAATTTTTCACATGAAACTTCATGTTAGAAGCACTATATAGATAATGTCTTCAATAACAGAAAATGCAATCATAGTTTCAATAGGGCTTCTTCTTGTAATATCTCTCAGTGAAAACCAGCAGGAGGATAACAAAACACAGTTCAGTGAACACAGCCTGCTGGAGGCCAAGCAAGATGGCTCAAATGCATTTTTCCGACAATCTGGTTTGATCAAAGAGTGAAGAACAGAATGTCTGAAGAAACGAAAAGAGTTTTCAACAATCCTCCACACTTTCTTAATGGAAAATGCTAGAACTGCTAGTCATAGCTTGTCCCACTCTCCAACTCACCCCCTTCTAAGGAATCTACTCTACCAAGCCACCATGACCCCACTTGCACTAGACACAGGTGGCTAGAACATGGCAGGCATTTCTTCAGATGGCCAGAGACCTGTGCTGCCTGGCTTCAAAGATGAGCAGAGCTGATCAGATTCTTCCCCAGGAATTTTAATTTACAGCTCTAGTTTGAAGTAGGGGCCGCAGCTGAATGGTCTAAAGGGCAAAGGTGGGAGAGGCTGTGATGGCCATGTGCTGAATTTAAGGGAGAGGGAAACAGAAGATACCACATGCAATCAGAAAAAGCCTGCTGGCAAAGAGGGAGCCCAGAGCACATAAACACACACACAGAGACACCGGGTAAGGGAGAGACCATGCAGTTCCTGACAGAGAGATGGTGATCATGCTCTCTCCCCATATACTGCTTCAGACCCAAAATACCTCCCATTTCCAGAACTGCCTGTGATGAGAGCCTTCTTTTTGGAGTCCCAGGAGAAACCTGGATCCTTAAAATAAACTCCCATTTTCTTGGGTGAAGTTGAGTGGGCATTCAGTGTAACCAAGTGATCCTTCCTAAAACATGGGCTTTTAATAAGAGTTGAGCAACAGATCGTACAATGTTCTGGTTTCTAGGTTGTAGGCATTTGTGTCAAGTGAGGGCAGATTGAATACAAAAGATATAAAAACAGATGGTATAACACACATCAACTTGGGTGAATCTTAAAGGCATTATGCTGAGTGAAAGAAGCCAGTCTCAGAAAGTTACACACTGTATGATTCCATTTTGATGTCATTCTTGAAAAGACAAAATGATAGTGATAGAGAAGAGATCAGCAGCTCCCCAGGGCAGGGGTAGGGGAAGAATGTGACTGTAAAAGGACAGTGGAAAGGAGTTTTGGGGAGTGGTAGTACTGCAATGTGGTCTTCCCTCTCTTCCTCTATTTGCCTCTCTCTGCTCACTCACTACATTTTTATTACTTGCTGTGTGCTATATGGCAAACCACTGTGCTCAGCACAAGGCATACAAGCACATCAAGACATCACTGTCAGAAGTAAAACAATGGGGTAAAATTTTGACAGTATTAACATGCCATTTGGCTAGAAACAAAGAATATCTGTTCTCTGTGCTGCCCCAGCCAATATCCTGATTGTAGTGGTGGTTACACAAATCTATAACTGTACTTAAATTTATAAAACTACAAGCAGAAAAGACAAAAAGATGGAGGAGGGGAGAGAGAGAGATGAACTCATGAGTTAGACAGGTCACTGATCAGAATTTCAGCCAAACCAAGAGGGTCAACTCTAGGCAAAATTGCCTTGGCCTAAGGCACTCCTTTCTACTCTTAGCCTTATCTTTTTAGTTTTCAATACCTCCTTCTCTTCTCCTGGCCAGCACTGCCAGAGGTGAGGGATGTTTTAATAACTGGCATCAGAAGGTCTTGCCATCCCTTCTAAAATCACACTAAATACAAACAATCTGTTCTTCTTACAGATGGTCTTGGTATGGGAAGAAATAAGATGGCTTAGAAGTAGCACTAAAATTCCTCAGAAATACAGAAAGAAAAATCTCTAAGCAGGAAACATGCTGAATACAAGAGTAGAGAGAATTAGGGTAAAAGTAGCTTTTACTCTAATTATAATGATTATGTCCAGGATTTTGGGTTGGATTTACAGGTGGGAAGGAAAGGTCTTTGGCAGAAGGGGCCTTGGGTCTTCCTGGTGAGGCAAGAAGGGATCCCCTACATGGTGCAGGTTCCTAGTCTCAGCCAACAATGACACCTTGCTTTGCATTACTCTGTTTTCCACGCAGGCATTTCCTTTAGGAATCCTGCAGGAAAGCATGGCTGGGGCAGCACAGAGAATAGACATTTCTGTGTTCCTAGCCAAATGGCATGATAATACTGTCAAAATTTTACCCCTGTGTTTTATTTCTGACAGTGATGTCTTGATGTGCTTGTATGCCTTGTGCTGAGCACAGTGGTTTGCCATATAGCACACAGCAAGTAATAAAAATGTAGTGAGTGAAGAGAGAGAGGCAAATAGAGGAAGGGAGGGAGGGAGGGGGGAGGGAGGACTACATGTAGTGCATGGCTCACTCCCTCAGGGAATGTGATCTAACCTTGGTAGTCACTCTCTCAGCAGTTAGTCATTGACTGTTGGCTTGAGAGCTTCCTTTCACCTCTGCATATCCACTTTCCATCCTCTTCCACCCTGCTTGTACCTCAGATATCCAACTGAAGAGACTGCATGAACAGTGTACCCTTGCCCCCTGGCATCCAGTCAGGTACAGTCACTGGGAGCACCAGCAGGAGATAAAAGGAGGGAGGAGAGTTAGACTGGAGAATTTACCCCTCACCCCCAGCTCCCTCTCTAAGGGGTTGCCATGGGCAGGCTGCAGCCCTTCCATAAAGTGGCCCTCTGTGTCTCTTGGTTACAGAAAATTCAACCTTCAGACTTGGGGTTATAATGACTCTCCACAGTCACTAACTTGGGGTGCTGCACCATATCGTCTGGTTTGATACATCCTGCCCTTACCTTTGTAAATAATCATTATGGAAAACTTTGAATTACCTCTATTTGACTACATCATTTGCTTTCTGCCAGGACTCTATTGATGCAAGTGCCACTTAATGTGCCAGGAACTACACTAATCTCTGGGGCTCCAAATACAGATTAGACACAGCTCCTCTAGGAGCTTACATTGTAGTAGGTGACAGGTGCATAACAGCAAATTCTTATGCAGGCTGGTGCGTGCAGTGAGGGAGCTAGACAAAGGCGAGTGCTACTGAAAGCCAGTTTCTGAAAATTAGGCTAGAATTTTCCTCTCAGCAAAGCAGTGGAGAGCTCCCTCTGTGCACTGCAGAAAATCCAGAGATAATGCCCACAGAGCTCATCTTGCTCGGTTTTTTACTGGTCCCTAGAAGAGCAAGGAATGACTTATTTGAGACTTCCAATTTGAAGTTGCAGAAACAAAAGCAAGTTCGACATGAACTCTAGCTATTCAACTAACTACATTCTTTAGATTCTCCCACTAGCTCATCACAGCCTTTTTAATTACAGTTTTCTTGCTTCTATTCATTCTATCCCTGTTTGCTAATTTCTTAGTAATTTCTTAATTTTTTTGACTTAAGAAATATTAAAGTATTTTTTAACACAAAGAGAGATCTATTTTTCTTATGTGACAAGAAGATTAGAGATAGGCTATTGCTGATGTTGTTTTAGCTGCTCATAAGGGTTATGAAGACCTAGTTTCTTTCTATATTTCTGCTCCACCAACTTCCGTGTGTTAGCTTTTTGTCTTTGTGCTTGCTACCTCATGGTCATAAGATGACAGCCACACCCCAGGTATCATGGGCAAGTGCAAGGAAAGAAGAAGGAGTTAGAAAAGTTGTCCCCTGCTCATACCTTTTCTCAGGAGAGCAGAGATTTTCAGATACCCCTAGTGGACCTACTCTTATATGTTATTGGCTAGAAGAACAGAAGCAGTTCATCTGTTCACCTCCAGCTACAAGCAACGCTGGCAAACTGAGTATCTAGTTTTCACTTTTGTGTCTGGTTGCCCTCTTTTTCTGCTGTTATAGTTTCTCTTCTTTTCTCTTTTTTCACCTAGAATAATCTCGTTGTACTTGTTCAGCTCACTAAAGTGATATTTTATACTTTTCCTGAACATTGGAACTAGAGGGCTTCCTTCAGTTGTCACTCAACTTTCTCTTTATTGGGAGATACTAGTATGCGCTGAATGAAAGCACAAGCTTTAGCTATAACAACCCAATGTAAAATAAAAGGATATCTATGCTAATGTATAAAATACTAGCAATACACAGTTTGCAATAAACAGTAGCAAAATAGTTTGGAGTATCTAAACTGTAACTTGAATGGATCCTCAGATAAGTAGAAACAAAAGACTGTTAACATTTTTTAAAAACTTGGTAGAGAGTAAGTCAGATAAGATTCAGAAACAATGAACAAAGGAGAATGAGAAGACCACGTACACCAGAACTGGCCACCCACTCACTAGTCTTCTGCCGTCTTACATGGTCACTGTCTTCTCAGCCACTGACATGCATAGGAGGTGATATGGAGCTACCACTTTGAGCCACACCTTGGAGCTACCACTTTCTAGTTTCATGATCTTGGGCAGGTTCCTTGGGCAAGGTTCCTCAGCCTCCTCATCTGTTTTAGAGATCATAATGGTACCTACTTCATAGATTGTGAAGATTTAATGAAACATACATACAAAGCACTTTAAATTGTGCCTGGCTCATAAAAAGCATTCAATAAATATTGTAAATAGCAGTTGCTATTGCTGTAGTAGTTTTTGTTGTTGTCATTACTGCTATTATAATTGGAGCTTAAAGTATCTTCAACATGAGTGGTACTGAGAGGCCACTATAGAAGAGTGAGAGTTAATGGCCAGGTTGCAGTTCCTTTTCGCCCACTGACAAACTAAGTGAATCTAAGTGAAGTCGTTTTTCCTTCTCAGGGCTCAGCTATCCATGATGGTACTAGATACCTTGGAGTTCTAAAATTCTAGAATCCTATCCTCAAAGTTTAACCCCTGATATTTCTTTTGAAGAATTCATCCAAATAAGCCACCTAGCTCATACTACTCAGATCCTATTGACTACAGAACAAGGAAAAGTCTACTGTAAATGAGGAACCTCCGAGTACAGAATCTACCCCTGGAGGTAAACTAGACAACTGCAGAGGCTCAGTTTGGTTCCCTTTAACATAAATGTACAACTTCAATGTCCACTTCACCAATTTCACTCCCAGGAAAATTACTCTCTATTAGTCCTTGAGTATTCATAACAGCTACTATTTATGAGCACCTGTAATGTGCCAAGAGCTTTGCATTTATTATTGATAATATTTTCAACATCATTGCAAAAAAGCTATTATTGTCTTCATTTCACCGATTGTTACACTATAAATGAAATTTAAGACAAGATTTCTAAGATCATACAGTAAAATTCATGGGGCTGGTTTTTCAAATAAGGTTTGCTTTTAGTCTAAAAACCAAATTGTCTTACAACCTCTGCTCTCTCTAGAGTCCCTGAAATCATGATCTACACATGCCTCATTCCCATCTCTACCCTGCCAGCTGGCTTAAGTGAGCACTCATGTATAGATTCAGCATTACCCCATGCTCCAAAACCAGTCCTATTCCCAGACTTGATGAATTCAAGAAGTCTTAAAGACAAATGCGTAATGCTAAGCATCTAAACAACTCAGTCTCTGGTCTCTTTCTGACTACATATCCTAATTTTACTTACATGTCACTTACCTTGTTATCAACACCTTCCTGGTACCTTAGCTTCAGGACTGGGCCCCTATATCTACTATTCAAGAGCCCAGGTATAACATTGCTCAGAAATCCCATTGTTTCCTCTCTCCACAAATGGCTGCCATCTTCCAGATGTCTGCCGTCGACTAACTGTAGGCTCTCTTGCTTCTTTCTCTATTCATTTACTTATTTATGGAGCCCTGGTATGAGCCAGCCCCATCCTTCCCTACAGCCTCAACATATTCTCTTTACACATCCCTGTCTGCCACCTGACCATAGCTAACCCATCTCTGAGTATTGACTACTTAATACAAGTTAACAAGGCAATTATTTACCATTAAAATATTTTTTAACATCCCAAATTAGGTTACATTTGCCAAATAAAACTTATTTATCCCTTCTAGCCACAGAAGAAGTGTGGCTTATTGGATCCTAAACACCACAGTAGACTATCCATCTTAAAGGATGCCTGATGATTCCTTCAAGGTGTATGTTTTGTGAAGCATGGAGTATCACACTGGAGAAGAGCTGAGCCAATAAACAGAAGAAAGAAATGATCAACACTAAGTAAATTTAGAGCCAAAGTATTAACTATGGATTCAGGCAGGCCTGGATTTGAATCCTGTCCTCACCTCTCACTATCCCACTAGTATGACAATTTACAAACGTCCTCCCATCCCCCAACTTCTGAATATACATCCAAAAGAACTAAACTCAGAAACCTGAAGGCATATCTTCATTCCCATGTTCACTGTAGCATTATTCCCAATAGCCAAGATACAGAAACAACCTAAATGCCCACTGATAGATTAATGGATAAAGAAAATGTGGTATATATATATATATATATATATAATGGAATATTATTCCATCTTTAATTTTTAAATTTAATTAATTTTTTAAGACAGGGTCCTGCTATGCTGCCCAGGCTGGTCTCAAACTCCTGGACTCAAGCAATTCTCTCACTTTGGTCTCCCAAAGTGCTGGAATTACAAGCATGAGCATCTATGCCCAGCCTTATTCATCTATGCCCATAAATAGTAGATAAATCTACTATTTATGACAATATGGGTAAGCCTGGAGGACATTAAGCTAAGTGGAATAGGCCAGACATAGAAGGACAAATACTACATGATTCTGTTTTTATGAAGTATTTAAGAGTCACACTCAGAAGCAGAGAGTAGAAAGTAGTTGCCAGGGAATCAGGGGAGGGAGAAATGGGAGTTGTTCAAGAGCATAAAGCTTTAGTTGTGTAAGATGAAAAAGTTCCAGAGATCCTCTGTACAACTATACAGATCCTCTGTATAGTATCTATAATTAACTAATTTTTATAATCAATGTACAGTGAGTGATATTCTCTTGCCAAAGCAGATTTGTGACCTGCCTGAAGTAGCAATTATGTTCCAATTTATACAGTAAACAATATACTCTATCTATAGTTAACAATACTATATTTTGTGCTTTAAAAATTTATCAAGAATGTTGCAGTGAGCTGAGATCATGCCACTGCATTCCAGTATGGGCGACAGAGGGTGACTCTGTCTCAAAAAAAAAAAAAATTTATTAAGAGGGTAGATCTCTTGCTAAATATTCTTAATACAAAAATGAGGGAACACAAGAAAACTTTTGGAGGTGATGAATATGTTTATTACCTTGAATGTAGTGATAATGTCATGGTTTTTTTCATATTTACAAACTTTAAAAATTGTATACATTAAGGATGTGCAGAATTTTGTAATAAATAAAAATGTGGTTCCAAAATTCTTTGACATTCTTCCCATCAAAAAGTGTATATACATTCCAGACTATGTGACTGTTTTAATCAAAGGAATACAGCAAAAGTGAGGCTATGCCAGTTTTCAGGCCCAGGCTTTAAGAAACTATCTTCTACTTCCTGTCTCTTAAGATGCTTATATTGGATCCCAGCCACCATGCTGTGAGGAAACCCAAGATACCCAATAGTGAGGCCCACATAGAAACCAAGAGCTTGCATGCATCCACTTGCCAGCTGTGTGAATAAGCCTTGCTGGACTTAGATTATCCAATTCCAGTGGAGCTGTTCCAGCTTACACCCATAGAGTTGAGCTGACCCCACCAAACTCTATCCAAATTACAGATGTATGAACAAAATAAATTACTGTTACTGTTACAAGCTATTCAGTTTGAGGATTTTTTTTATGCAGCAGTAGATAACTGGAATACTGGTGGCCAATTCCCTTGACCCTTTGAGGATCATATCCTCATGTATAAAATGAGGGAAATAATGATATTTAACAAGTAAGGTTTATCACAAAGATTAAGTGAGACAGTGGACACAAACTTAACATACAGTTTATTATGAATATTTAATAAGATATTGGACTTGAGTGTCAGATCACATCTCCTGGAAGCCAACCCTGACACAAAGATTCATGTACATGTGGTTCATTAAGTGCTCCCAGGAAGACCCACTAAGAGCATGGGGAAAACAGGCATGGAAGGGGCTGAAGCCAAGCAAAGGTGCAATTTTGGGTCACGTTCATAGAAAGAGGCTTCAGCTTGATTCTACAGGGGAATTCTGGAGGGCAAGGTTACACCTGTGCCAAGGGCACAAAGCTTTCATCCTACTGAACCCATCAGTTATTGGTTAAGGGCCACCCTTGGGAGCATAAATGCCCAGGCGCCTCTGCCTCTCTGTGTGGCAAAGTAGGCTCCAGCAGCCTGAAGAAAGTAGCCTGACAGTAATACCCAAAATAAGAGCTGTAGGTTCTGGTTGTTGAAAGTGAAAGCACACCAAAGTCCAAGTTGCTGTACCTTTTGTGCCCCTTATACACACATGCACACAAACACAAAGACAAACATACCACCACCACCATTACAAAGTTATTCAAGGTGATCTGGGTGGAGCACTGATACTGTCCACTATACAGTGGCACTCAGATAATGCTGGCTTTCATGAGGATGTATTTTGCCCCAGCTCCTCATGAGGAAAGTCAAAATTGAATGAATTAGTAGACATTCTCCATGAGAAGACTTATACCAGAAAGACAGGGAGCAGTAAATAAAAGCAACAGATTAGTACGATATTACTAAATCCCATCATTTAGATTCCCACATGGCAGATATTTAAATGAGATCTATCTCTTCCTGGTGGATGCACTAGCATAAGTACCATCTAAATCAGGCCTGCAGAGAAACAAGTGACCGGATAGATATCTATCTTTTAGCTCAATAGCAGTAATGCATGGAAGATTTGGAAGGATCAGTGCCAGAAATCAGAGGATGCAATGTTTGTCTTGAATTAACTAATTTTTATAATCAATGTATGATGAGTGATATTCTCTTGCCAAAGTGGATTTTTGACCCACCTGAAGTACCAATTATGTTCCAATTTATACAGTAAATCTATTTGGTAATTTGAGGAGTTGCAGCAATTTTAACATATCAGTAAAGATAGAAATCAATCTATTTTCCTTAGCATTTGGCAATAAGGTCTATAAATAAAGCAAGGAAATATGTTTTTTTCCAGGGCCAGATCTGCCTTTTTCTTCACCCTTTTCTACTGCATGGCTGCTGGCTAATAGCAACATTGTTTCCCTGGAGATTTCACTCTGACACAAGCCCAGACCAGCTCGCTCTAGGCAACTAACCCTCTTGAATTGTTGAGAAATGTGAGGTTTTCTTCAGGGCAGTCCTGTTGCTGGGTTGATAGGCTGGAACTGAGTTTTAAAAGTGTGCCAGGCATTGCCGCACACATTATTTCATCTGGCAAAGTAGGTTGGGCAGATATCAGCATTCCTACGTTACAAATAAGAAAACTGAGGCCCAGAAACGGCAAGGGACTTGCCAAGAATACAGCTGAGAGTAAAATTCTAGGTCTTCCGACCATAAATCCTGACTTTTGCCTATGAAACCATGAAGTAACTTAATGATTTAATCTCTCTGTAAATCTTCTGATGTTCTGAGAAGCTGAGAACATCAGGTCACAGG
Organism: Cheracebus regulus; assembly: GCA_963574635.1. NCBI lineage: Eukaryota > Metazoa > Chordata > Mammalia > Primates > Pitheciidae > Cheracebus > Cheracebus regulus. The sequence continues at coordinate 28,820 of CAUYQU010034882.1, read as the reverse complement.
AATTAAGGCAGGTTGGGGACTGCCAAGTTTAGGAAATGGGAGGAACAACATATGCAAAGTCAGGGAGGCTTAAGAGTACGTGGCGAGGCTTCTGGTTTCTGCTTGAGATGGGGAAAACTGCAACAGGCATCACTCCCACACTTACAGGAAAAATAATAGCTAGATCAGCAGCACATCCAAAACTTTTCTTGAAGCCATCAGAGAGTGTTGAGGTAACAGAAAGAACTTTCTAAAGACAGACAGGTGCCTGCAAGGAGAGATGTATCATGAGTGCTTGCCAATGCTGTCAAACAAGATGACTCCAGCCAAAATTGTTAACAAATAGGGAAAGGCCAAGTGTGGGCAAGTAAGAGAATATAGGACCCCTAGGGGAAAGCAGATCTACAGGAAATCTGAACCCACTTGCAAGCTGTTCTTCATGGACCTCCCTGAGATCCCTTAAGGCACTACAGCTGAGGGAATTAAACAGATGAGTCCTCTATCTTGGGGACAGGGCAAGAATGACCCCTAGAAGAGGAAACAAAAGCACTGAGTACACCACAACCTTGAGATTCAGGACACAGTACCTGTCTAAGGCTGTCTAGTTAGAATGACATGACTGACAATGTCTCTCCACTACTCCCCAACTTCCCATCACCAGGGAGGCTAGCAGCAAGTAACAACTCATAATAGAATATTGCTGAGAGGAGAACATGAGCATGCAGAGAGACTCTCTCTGAGGCACAACTCAAAGAGAAGACACAAAACTGAGGATAGAGAAGACATTAATAAAAGCCCTTTGATAAACCAGCTCCTACCCTAAACACAAGGCAAAACTAGAGGAGTTTTAAGTCTTCAGTGCACTGAGGCTTTAAATTATAATGACAAATTCCAAACCTAGTTTACTAAAATCCTAGCAGAAGGAAAAATGTGCCCTTTCCAGGCCATAAAAGCTATTTGCAGTTACTACTATCCTATATAAGATGTCTATCTTTTTAAAAAAAATTATAAGGCATATGAAAAAGAAAGAAGAAAACAATACTGTCAAGATACAAAAGAAAACAAAAAACCCCACTAGGCATATCATATTAAAACTGCTGAATACACAAGACAAGTGAAGAAAAAAGAAACAAAAAACTTTAACAGAGCAAGGAAAAACTATACATTACATATAAGGCAACAAAGATAGGAATTATAAGAAATTTCTTGTCAGAAACTATGCAAGCCAGAAGATAATAAAGTGAATATTTAAAGGGCAAAAAGAAAAAAAAAAACCTGGAATTCTATAACCAGCAAAAATATCTGTCAAAAATTAAGGACAAACACTTTCTCAGACAAACAAAAACTGAGAGAATATATCCAGAAGACCTGAACTACAAGAAGTATTAAAGATTTTTTTTAGGCAAAAGCAGTATGACATCAGACAGAAATCTGGATCCACACAAAGAAATGGCAAACATTTGAAATAGAATAAATGAAGGTAAAAAAGCTTTATTATTATTATTATATATTTTTTGAGATGGAGTGTCACTCTGTCACCCAGGCTGGAGTGCAGTGGTGCAATCTTGGCTCACTGCAACCTCCGCCTCCCAGGTTCAAGTGATTCTCCTGCCTCAGCCTCCTGAGTAACTGGGATTACAGGTGTGCACCACCACGCCCAGCTAATTTTTGTATTTTTCGTAGAGCCAGAGTTTCACCATGTTAGCCAGGATGGTCTCGATCTCCTGACCTCATGATCTACCCACCTCAGCCTCCTGAAGTCTTGGGATTACAGGCATAAGCCACTGGGCTTGGCCTATTTTTTATTATTTTTAATGGTTCTAAAAAATAACTGATTATCTAAAGCAAAACACATTAGCAATATATTATGTATTTGTATTAGACACAAAAGTAAAATATATAACAACAATTACACAAAGAATTAAAGAAAAGAATTGGGAAAATACTAGTAAAGTTGAAAGATAATGAAACTACACACAGAGAAGTACATTATCTGAAGGTGGACTCTAATTAATTACAAATATACAAATTGATATACTATAAAACTATGGGCAAACACTAACACATTAAAAAAGAAAAGGTATAAAAAATAAGCAAATAGTAGCAATAAAATAGATCATAAGATATACTTAGTTATTTTAACAAAGCAGAAAAACAGGAAAAAGTTAAAAAATAGATGGAAAAATAGAAAACAGCTATCTAGATGGTAGAGTTTAAAGCCACCGTATTAAAAACCACACTAATTACAGATGGTCTAAACTCATCAATTAAAATATAGAGATTGCCCAATTGTATTTTTTTTTTAAAAAAGACTAACTTTAAGTAAAAACTAATCAAATTAAAAGGAAGAGCAGACAAACTCACAATGAAAATTGGAGGTGTTGGTACTCCTCAATCAGCAGAACAAGAAGACAGAAAAAATCAGTAAGGAACAACATTATCAACCAATTTAAGCTAATTGACATGATACGCTATCTCACTGAACAAAAGTAGAAAACACATTTTTCTTTTCTTCAAAACCAATGAGAATGAAGACACAATGTACCAGAATCTCTGGGATACACTTAAAGCAGTGTCTAGAGGGAAATTTATAGCAATAAATGTCCACATAAGAAGTGAGGAAAGATCTAAAATCGACACCCTATCGTCAAAATTGAAAGAGCTACAGGAGCAAGATAAAAAAAACTCAAAAGCTAGCAGAAGACAAGAAATAACTGAGGTCAGAGCAGAACTGAAGGAGAGAGAGACACAAAACACCCTTCAAAAAATCAGTAAATCCAGGAGTTGGTTTTTTGAAAAGATCAACAAAATGGACAGATGGCTAGCCAGATTAATAAAAGAGAAAAGAAAGAAAATCAAATAGATGTAATAAAAAACAATAAAGGGGATATCACCACCGATTCCACAGAAATACAAACTACCATCAGAGATTACTACAAACAACTTTATGCACGTAAACCAGTAAATCTGGAAGAAATGGATAGATTCTTGGTCATTTGCTCCTTACCAACACTAAACCAGAAAGAAGTTGAAACCCTGAACAGACCAATAACAAGGTCTGAAGTTGAAGCAGCAATTAATAGCATATCAATCAAAAAAAGTTCACGTCCAGATGGGTTCACAGCCAAATTCTACCAGATGTATACAGAGGAACTGGTACCATTCCTTCTGAAACTATTCCAAACAAAATAAAAAGAGAGAATCCTTCCCAAATCATTTTATGAGACCAACATCATCCGGATACCAAAACCTGGCAGAGACACAACTAAAAAAGAAAACTTCAGGCCAATGTCCATGATAAACATCGATGCAAAAATCTTCAATAAAATACTAGCAAACCGAATGCAACAGCACATCAAAAAACTTATCCATCACGATCAAGTAGGCTTCATCCTGGGGATGCAAGGCTGGTTCAACATACACAAATCTACCAACATAATCCATCACATAAACAGAACCAAAGACAAAAACCAGATCATTATCTCAATAGATGCATAGAAAGCCTTCGACAAAATTCAACAGTGCTTTATGCTAAAAACCCTCAATAAACTAGGTATTGATGGAACATACCAGAAAATAATAAAAGCTATTTATGACAAACCCACAGCCAATATCATACTGAATGGGCAAAAACTGGAAGCACTCCCTTTGAAAACTGGCCCTAGACAAGGATGCCCTCTCTCACCACTCCTATTCAATATAGTACTGGAAGTTCTAGCCAGAGCAATCAGGCAAGAAAAAGAAACAAAGGGTATTCAATTAGGAAAAGAGAAAGTCAAATTGTCTCTATTTGCAGATGGCATGACTGTACATTTAGAAGATTCCATCATCTCAGCCCAAAATCTCCTGAAACTGATAAACAACTCCAGCAAAGTCTCAGGATACAATATCAATGTGCAGAAATCACAAGCATTCCTATACACCAACAACAGACAAACAGAAAGCCAAATCATGAGTGAACTCTCATTCACAATTGCTACAAAGAGAATAAAATACCTAGGAATACAAGTAACGAAGAATGTAGAGGACCTCTTTAAGGAGTACTACAAACCACTGCTCTAAGAAATAAGAGAGGCACAAACAGATGGAAAAACATTCCATGCTCACAGTCACGAAGAATCAATATCATGAAAATGGCCATACTGCCCAAAGTAATTTATAGATTCAATGCTATCCCCATCAAGTTACCATTGGACTTCTTCACAGAACTGAAAAAAAAAACCACTTTAAACTTCATATGTAACCAAAAGAGAGCCCGCATAGCCAAAACAATCCTAAGCAAAAAGAACAAAGCTGGAGGCATCATGCTACCTGACTTCAACTATACTACAAGGCTACAGTAATCAAAACAGCATGGTACTGGTACCAAAACAGAGATATAGACCAGTGGAACAGAACAGAGGCCACAGAAGCAATGCCACACATCTACGACCATCTGATCTTTGACAAACCTGACAAAAACAAGCAATGTGGAAAGGATTCCCTGTTTAATAAATGGTGTTGGGAAAACTGGCTAGCTTTGTGCAGAAAGCTGAAACCGGACCCCTTCCTTACACCTTACACTAAAATTAACTCCAGATGGATTAAAGATCTAAACATAAGACCTAACACCATAAAAACCCTAGAAAAAAACCTAGGCAATACCATTCAGGACATAGGCATAGTCAAGGACTTTATGAATAAAACACCAAAAGCAATGGCAAAAAAAGCCAAAATAGACAAATGGGATCTAAATAAATTTAACAGTTTCTGTACAGCAAAAGAAACAATCAGAGTGAACCAGCAACCAACAGAATGGGAAAAAATTTTTGCAACCTACCCATCTGACAAAGGGCTAATATTCAGAATCTACAAAGAACTAAAGCAGATTTACAAGAAAAAAACAAATCCATTCAAAAGTGGGCAAAGGATATGAACAGACACTTTTCAAAAGAAGACATTTATGAAGGCAACAAACATGAAAAAATGCTCATCATCACTGGTCATTAGAGAAATGCAAATCAAAACCACACTGAGATACCATCTTACTCCAGTTAGAATGGCGATAATTAAAAAATCTGGAGACAACAGATGCTGGCGAGGATGTGGAGAAATAGGAATACTTTTACACTGTTGGTGGGAGTGTAAATTAGTTTAACCATTGTGGAAGACAGTGTGGCGATTCCTCAAGGATCTAGAAACAGAAATTCCATTTGACCAAGCAATCCCATTACTGGGTATATACCCAAAGAATTATAAACCATTCTATTATAAAGACACATGCAGACGTATGTTCATTGTGGCACTGTTTACAATAGCAAAGACCTGGAACCAACCCAAATGCCGATCAATGATAGACTGGACAAAGAAAATGTGGCGTATATACACCATGGAATACTATGCAGCCATAAAAAATGATGAGTTTGTGTTCTTTGTATGGACATGGATGAATCTGGAAACTATAATTCTCAGCAGACTGACACAAGAACAGAAAACTAAACACCGCATGTTCTCACTCATAGGCAGGTGTTGAACAATCAGAACACATGGGCACAGAGAGGGAAACATCACACACTGGGGTCTGTTGGCGGTGGGGGGCTAGTGGAGGGACAGCAGAGGGTGGGGAAGTTGAGGAGGGATAACACTGGGAGAAATGCCTGATGTAGGTGATGGGGGGATGGAGACAGCAAACCACCATGGCATGTGGGTACCTATGCAACAATCGTACAAGATCTGCCCATGTACCCCAGAACTTGAAGTACAATTTTAAAAAAAGAAGAAAAAAGAAAACATATTCTTCTGAAATGAATATAGATCATTCAGTAAGACAGACCATGTCCTGGACCACAGAAGAAAGCCTTTACAAACTTAAAAGAATAGAAGTTATGAGTCTCTAACCATAGTAGAATTTGTTAAAGAGGGATCCAAGATAGAGTTTATTAGAAACCTTAGGATGCCGGGCTGGAAAGGGAGCCTAATGGCCTTCTATGACTATGCTAGTCTCAAAGTATGTGTTGCACATACAGATAAAGGCAGGCAGAAAGTTTTAAAATTCACGCTAAAGTTAAAACAGTAGGAAACATATTTCCAGTTGTCACATTTCATCTCATCTAGCAGGAAATACTCATGCTTTATCTTGACATGAGATGTATAGACAGAAAAAGGCTGTGAAAGATTGATGTCTGGGGATCTAAATCCAGGGCCTTCTGTTCATCAGACCCTACTCTTTCCTTTCCTCAATCGGATCGCACAGTGCAAACAATTCTGTATGATGATTCAGCCCTCAGGCCTTAAGAATCTAGAAAGCTGGGCTCAGATCCTTGCTCCACTGCTCACTAGCTATATTGTATGTGCATACATTTAATCTCTCTAAACTGCATTTGCTCATCTGTCTAATGAGATAGCAACTGTATCTATCTCAAATAGTTTTATGAGAATTAATGGAGATGATGGATGAGAGTACTCAGCAGAAGATATATAGACTATAGTAAATATTCAATAAAGGTAGTTATCATCATTATTATCCATTATTATTATTCCTGGAAGGAAAGTCTCCAGGGAAGCTCTCCATAAGGCTAAAATACTTGTGCTGTTTAAAGGCTATGTATTTACATTTGAAACATGGCAAGAGGCATAAAATTTACAAGGAGGAAAAAATTAAATCTGCCATTGTTTCCCCCCTCCTCCATGGGATGGTCAAGAGAATAATACGAAGATAAAACATACAGCTTTGCTTACACAGACTTTCTCACGGGGAAGACTCTGTCCCATTCCAAACCCCCTAAGTTGTTTTCCCTACCTGATCTTCGTTGTTTGGGATTCCTTTAACTAGAACCAAACAATGTCATTCCACAACAGAAATATGGCTTAACATACATATAGCTTTGGGATGAGTGATACAATATATTACATATCAAAGTAGAAAAGGAGATTTTATATAAGCCTTGATTACATGAAGAGCAGGGAATTAGGAGGTCCTCACTGAAAGGGGAGACCCTGCATTCTAAAAGCCCCTTAAATCCAAAGACAAGAGGAAATGAATAAAACTAGAAAGAGCATGGATGGCATACAGACGAGAGGTCTACAAACACCAGGCCTCAGATCAATTCATTAGAATCATCTAAAGAGTTTATTAAAAATATGGACTCCTAGGCTTCACCCTAGACCTACTGAGTCTGAACCACTTATGGTAGGATGATAGGATTTTAATAAGCAGGAGGAGCCAGATGTTGGAATTATGCATCATTACCAACTTTTGACTTTACAGAGGAGGAAACTGAGCCCAGGATAATGAAGGAACTTTGCCCAGGGTCATTTCACAACTGTCTTCAATAAGCTTGGCTTAGCTGTGATTGTGAGAGGTGAGAAGGCAATTCTGGTCACTGCGTAACTTGCCTTTTTTGGTTTATTGTCTTAGTCCATTTTTTGCTGCTGTAACCGAATACCACACACTGGGGAATTGAGAAAGAAAAAAAATCTATTTCTCACAGTTCTCAAGGCTGGGAAGTCCAATATCAAGTGCCAGCAATTGACAAAGGTCTTTCCATGGTGGAAAGCAGAAGGGCAAGCAAGTACAAGAAGAGAAAGAGAAAAGAGGTCTGAATTCCTGCAATAACAGATCTACTCCCATGATAATGGCATTAATCACCTCTTAAAGGTCCCACTTCTTAATAATACCGTCATAATGGCAATTACCTTTCCACATAAATTTTGGAGGGGACATTCAAGCCATAGCATCCACTCAAGTATTTTGTAACAAGAGTGGACAGTGTAGCAGTGTAGCTTTCTTTTTCCTTTCCTTTTCTTTCTTTCTTTCTTTCTTTCTTTCTTTCTTTCTTTCTTTCTCTCTTTCTTTCTTTTTCTTTCTTTCTTTCTTTCTTTCTTTCTTTCTTTCTTTCTTTCTTCTTTCTCAGGGCTTTATTCTGTAAAATGAGATTGTAGTATGCAAAAGCTGTAAGATTCTTTGTCATTCTAACATTCTAACATTCTAGATTTCTAAGGCAAGGTCTATATCTTTTTAATATTTCCCATAACACTTAGCAATTCCCCCTTACATTTCTTTAGCTTCTTAAGATTCTCTTTCCTCATCGCTCAAACCCAGGAGGTGGAGGTTGCAGTGAGCCGAGATCATGCCATCGTACTCCAACTTGGGCAACAAGAGCGAAACTCTGTCTCAAAAAAAAAAAAAGAAAAAAAAAGAAAAGATCCTCTTTCCTCATTCATTAAATGGGATTGATAATAGGCTGGATACGGTGGCTCATGCCTGTAAATCCTAGCACTTTGGGAGGGCAAGGCAGGCAGATCCCTTGAAGTCAGGAGTTCAAGACTAGCCTGGGCAATATGGTGAAACACCATCTCTGCTAAAAATACAAAAATTAGCCAGAAATCGCTTGAATCCGGGAAGCAGTGGTTACAGTGAGCCTAAATTGTGCCACTGCACTCCAGCCTGGGTGACAGAAAAAGACTTTGCCTCAAAAAAAAAATGGGATTGATAATAATTCCCTCCTCATAGAATTTTTGAGAGGCTCAAAAAAAAAAAAAGTACTTCTCATAAAATAACACAGTCCTGGCACAAAGTAAGGGCTTCATAATTTTTTACTGTTATTGTTAAAAAAAATAGGAGAAGCATATTAAGTATCTGCTGAATGTATTAATAAATAGAACCTTTCAAAAGTGATGATTGAAGCAAAAAAAAAAAAACCTCAAGTAATGTCGCTTTTTAAATAATAAGGCATGTTATCTTTCCTTTAAAAAATAGAAAGTATTTTCATTTTCTTTCCCTGAGCTAGAAATTCTCACTTACAAATGCCCTTTTGCATCTGTGTTGAAAGCAGAATTTCAGAGCTGTGTCAGCAGCAGGCCATGCTGGCCAGTGAGGCCCAGGGAGCTCAGGGAAGGATGCCCTTACATACCCAAGATGGCGCTCCTGAAAGTCAAGTCCTGAAGACCAAATGTTCCTTTTAAAGAAGCTACAGTCCAGACATGGTGGCTCATGCCTGTAATTTCAGCATTTTGGGAGGCCGAGGCGGGCGGATCACCTAAGGTCAGGAGTTCAAGTCCTGCCTGGTCAACATGGTGAAACCCCATCTCTAGAAAAACACAAAAATTAACCAAGCATGATGACAGGTGCCTGTGATTCCAGCTACTTGGGAGGCTGGGGTGGAAGAATCGCTTGAGGCCTGAGGTGGAGGTTGCAGTGAGCCGAGATCATGCTGTTGCATCCCAGCCGGGCGACAGAGAGAGACTCCATTAAAAAGAAGAAGAAGCTACAGTCACTTTAATCTGAGACAAGAAGAGAGGGCGTCCCTTGAGAATAAAATGAGGTGAAGGCTGCAGTTCATAGGCCCCTGGTTCCTAGCTGACAAGGTGTCAAAATGTCAGTGTGCTCATTGAGCGAATCCTTTTCCTTCTCAAAGCACACCACTTGATGTGCTTCTCTCATGAGTCAGAAGACAGAGAAATCTCACTCAGTTGGTACTCATTTACTCAGACAGCTAAATCCAAAGCACAGGAAGCATGCTCTGAGGCAGGCCTCTGGGGATAAGATCACACCCTTAGCTAATCAGCCAGGGTGGAAGAGCCTCAGCTCAAGGATTGGAGAGTTTCCACAGGAACCATGACAAGGCCAGCTGTCCCAGTGACTAAAGGGCGAGATAGTCTTGCCATACAAAAGTACTCAAGGCAACGGAGTTCAGCTACCTGGAACAGATTAGGAAGGCAGAATACATAACATTCCAGAATTTAAACAACCAATTAGATTTAGAGACAGTGATAACCTCCTCCTCAGAAATACATCAACTTATTAAGCCCATAGAAAAAAGTACTTTATACAATAATTTTTTTTACTGCTGCTAATGATTGCAGACTTTTTAAAGTATTGCTTCAAGTTACACACACACACACACACACACAAACCAAAAAAAAACAAAAACAAAAACCCAACATGAGATGCCTCCCTTCTGATGGAATTCCACTGGGGCTGAAAGGCAGATATGAGTAAAAAATACACAGTAATTTAAAAAGAAACACTTTGAAAAATGCATTACTCTGTAACTAGTTATAGATGAACAAGTAGTAAAAACCAATCTATAAAGGATCTGTCACAGGATTCTATAATCTTACAAATGCTCAGTATGCAACCCTCATTTCATAGGACACACACCACTTCTGATGTCTAATTCATTCCAGACTCTTTGTAGGTCTGTGGCAGCCATTATGCCCTCATTCATTTACTTAGGGCCACAGGGAAGGTGGTATAAACACAAATTTCTTGAAGTCTCCTTGCTAGAAGTTAGACAATGTGCTGTGTATGAGGTTAACCGCTGTTCAATTGTTTTTGAATTACCTCGTGGAATTACCTCATGTAACCACTGTTCAACTGTGTTTGAACTACCTCATGTAATAATTTTGGTCAAGTTTCCATATGTGCTTGATATGTTTGATATCATACACACACCCTTTATATCAAACATATCAAGCACATATGGAAACTTGACCAAAATTATTTGGTGACAAGGCAGAGAATGCAGCACAAGTGGGAAAGAGGCAATAATGTTATTTTTTAAAAAGTCACATAGTATAAAAAGTATTAAATTTAGGGTCAACCGAATGAAACGTCATTGCTGTGCCTCTTACCAATAGTAGGACCTTGCAGAAGTTCTTCCTATTCTCTAAGTCTCAGCTTCATCAACTATAAAATGGAGAAAATAGTAGTAAGCTGTGCCTTGTGAAATCAAAATATTGTTTTCTTTGTTCAGGATCTCAGGGAGAAAAGTATAAAGATAAATCAGTGATAGACCCAGAATCCTGATATTTAACAGATTTCTTAACTATTAGGAAGATCTATTGTTTATATTAGTATTTTCTGGCCTCAGGGTGGCCTGCGTGATCTTGGGCATGAAATAGTCAACTCCCAAGTCCCTGAATCAGAAAGGTCCCACAGGGTAGTGAGAATCCAACACAGAACTTCTGCCATAGAGCTGGGACTGAATACATGGGCACTCACATCTTTTCACCTGCTCTGGCTATTAAGAGAAAGTGGCAAGAACTTATTTTCATACAGAAAGCCTTCTGGGTGGCCTGGTCTCCTAAATATTTATCACATCTCAAAGGAGGAAAATTAATTAAATAGGTTGGTCTCTATGACAGAGACACCAGGACTCTGCTATATTGTGTTCCTCCATGCTCTGAGTGCACACACACACAAGCACACATTGAAGGCATGTCAACTGCAATGGAAGTGTCCTAGGTCTAGAAGACCACCCACTCTCTAATGCAGTAAAAGCCAAAGCAACAAACGACCCTTGTCCCTAATTTGTGCCTGTGGGAATTTCCTTCCTGACCTATAGTGATGGTCTCTGAGTCTGCCTTGGAAGTGGTTTCAGCAAGCCTGGTTTCCCTCCCCTCCCTTCCCCTCAGTGTCCAGTTCCCATGTTGTGCCAAGGTTGCCAGCCAAGGAACCAATTAGTGTCAACTGTGATGTCAACACTTGCCTGTCGAGTCCTGCATCCAGCCACATCTTCCTAATGAAGCTCTGAACTATTTAATTAGAAGTTGCTCTGACCATTCTGTCTTTCTCACATCAGCAATAGATCGGAACCCAAGGGAGAAAATTTCCATTGAACTCATGCCATGGCATCTGCTCTGTAAATTGAGATGAGTGAGATGCATTTACCTTGCTAATGCATGGAAGTAAGAGGCAGTGCAGTTTCTCATCGTATGTTGTGAGAAGATATAATAACACAGCCACGCATAAAACAATGGACTTTTTGTTTGCTATTTGCTAACCATCTCTTCCTTTTGAGGAATACTTGTACTGTCTTTAAGGGAGATGCCTTTAGAGTCAGAAGAACCTGACTTTGGATTTTTGCTCTGACCTGTATGAACTGCCTGACTTGGGGCTAAATAATTAACTTTTCTAAGACTCAGGTTTCTCACTTGTTAAATGGATATAATCATGCCTATCTCTAAGGTTGTAATATGATTAAAACAAACAAAATGAATATGAAGCACCACATGTAAGAATTAAATACTCATTAAAGAATTGTTCTTATTACTATTACATCTCAATGTCCTAGGTTTTAAACTAAAGGATAAATTCCACACTGTGTTAAGTATAACACTGTCTTCTACTGACTTCTACATCTCTCTTGTTTGTTACTCTAGCCCCTTCTCTTTTCCAACTTAGTTACTTCACCAGTTCTTACATATGTAGGTTTCATCTACCTTATCCCTTTAATTGTCCTGTATAAATTTCAGTTTGTAGATTATTCCTAAAATGAGTGATCTTGAAGTCTGAATGCCGAGCTCACTATGACAAAGCACAATGGAACTTTATTTCCCTTGAACTGTATAACTTGTTTGCTAATTCAGTCTTGGATCCCATTAACTTTTCAGCAGCCATTCACATGGAGATGGAAAAGGGCCCTTCTAGCCTAAGGGCCAAGAAAGAGTGATTTATTTGGAAGAAACCACCTGACTCCACCCATTTATGTTATTATTAAATGGAGAGAAAATGAGCTCTTGAATGATATCATTCATTTGTGATTATTTCATTCTTTGAAAGGTTAAGGTGCTTACCACAAAATATAAAACACTAATCTACATCTCTATTGTTGAAATTTTGGAAAGGGGATTTGGAAGTTTTGGAGGGTCACTATTCTGCTAGTCTTGAGAGACAGGTAAGCGAAGTATTAGGATAAAGTCTGACAATCAAGAAAAATAAAGACAAAGAGTAAAATTGATCCATAATTTCACTAGTTTCACCCTTCCAGTTCAGAAGAAAACAAAAGAAAATGTAGGTCTTTTCAAAAGGTAAAATTACTTTTAAAAAACAAAGTATCATAGGATAGGATCCCTTTCCTTTTCTAAAGATGATCTTTTTAAACACTGCCCTTTTACCCTGTATACCACCACTCCTCCTCCCTGAAGATGCCCAGCAAGGGTGCACTGCCCATCAGCAGAGAGGGAAGTTTCAGCAAAGAGTCCCGTAATTACTAAATGTGATAATAGCATGAGAGAAGATTGTCTGGGAGAAGGATCCAATTTGAGTTTTCTGTTTCTCATTCTATTTGCATCCCAGGTAAAGAATAATACTTCAAAAAATCTGACAACACTCACTCACACTCCATGCCATCCCAATGTGTGGGCAGTCTTTTGCAGCTGACACATCTGCAAAGCCATTCCTTCTTTTCAGGGCCAGGCAGAGAAGGAAGAATGGCTTCACTGGGCAGAGTTTCATGAGAGTAAGAATAACATGTGGTAAAAACAGATTATGATAATTATGGAAAGTCAAAATTCTTATGTACAAAGGAGCATTTTCATTGACAGACAGGAAAATTTGGTTATGAGTGAACCATGTTCTGATTTTGGAAAGGCATCCAAAGCAGAAACCATCCAAAGGCAGAACCAAGACAGAAAGTAAAATCATCTGTCCCTCAACTTGAACATGGAACCAGACATATAGAGGCTCAAGTGCTCTAAGTCAGGGACTCTCTTTGGGATATGTAATGGGCAGACAGAGAAAATGATATAGACAGACAGACAAAAAGCCTGAAGAAGCCCAGAGAGAGAAATGAGGCAGAGAGGATATGATACAGGGAAGAAGAGAGAAAGAAGAGATGAACAGACGGAAATGCAAGAGACCCAAAGTGAAAGGGAAAGTGGTAAAGGGAAAATTAGAAGCAGAATGAAAGTTAGAGGAAAGGATTTGACAGGCAGGCGAAAGCAAACAAAAAGAAAAGGAAAAATAATAGGAATGAAAATGAAAGAGAAAGCAGAAATTAAAGGATGCTGGGTGGACTACAGAGACTTTGAGAACCTGATGAAGCGCCAAAGCCTTGCTTTTCATGCAAGTCTTCAGAGGACATGGCAATTGCAAAGCACTGTCTAAGGTTACTAACATTTACTTTTCAACAGTATGGAGTTTGGGGTCAGGTGGATCCTGATTCAGATGCTCTGGGAAGACACTTAATTTTGAGTTTTAGTTTGCACAGTGGCAAAATGGGGATAATAATCTGCTTCACTGGATTGTTGTGATGACTAAATATGATAACCTATATAAAATCACATGAAAATATCTAACATATAATGTATGCTCAGTAAATATTAGTTTTCTCTCTTTCCCCAGATTAGTTATTCTACTCTGGCCTTTTCAGTCATTAATAATTCTTTGTACAGCCTCATCCACCCCATCACAAACCCTGGCTTTCAACTGTAAACTTCTTAAGGGCTTCAGAGAATCCTCAGTGCCTTACACAGTGCTTGGCACAAGGCCAATATTCAATAACTAAATGTAAAAATAAACATTTGAATGATGAATGAATGAACAGACAAATGAACTATTTAAAAACAACAACCTTCCTGGCCAGGCATGATGGCTTATACCTGTAATCCCAGCATTTTGGGAGGCTGAGGTGGGCAGATCACAAGGTCAGGAGTTCAAGACCAGCCTGGCCAACATGGTGAAACCCTGTCTCTACTAAAAATACAAAAATTAGCTGGCCACAGTGGCAGGCACTTGTAATCCCAACTACTTGAGAAGCTGAGACAGATTTGCTTGGATCCAGAAGACAGAGGTGCAGTGAGCTGAGATTGTACCACTGCACTCCAGCCTGGGTGACAGAGCAAGACTTCATTTAAAAAAAAAACAAACCTCTTTATGGGGAATTTAAATACTGTATATGTGGGTTGAATGCAGAAAACAGAACCTATTCCAGAGAGTTCAAGCATGGAGTTTAATGTTGGGTATTAGAGCTTAAGAAGATATCGAGAAGACTGGAAGAGAATTGGTCAGGGAGCCGCCCCTCAACTATAGATTTCAAGGTTACACCACTATGACTCCCCCAAGGAAAGATTATGCTTTATTATTTCATGTATTCATTTGTTCTTCATTCATTCATGTGTTTATTCATTTAACAAATGTTTATCTGTCCATTTAGTTACCCAAAGATAAGGAAGGTGCTGCTTTGACTATGGCCACAACCTCCTTTCATACTCACAAAGCTGGTGACTAGACAGGGCTTCCATCACCCCAACTCTTCCAACACTCACATGTCATGACCCAGCTTCCCAGCAACAACAGCCATAGGAAAATGGCACCTGCCTCCTTTCTTTGAAATCTTAGCCCGAGTGCACCTAATTGGCAGAACGAAATTTGTATCCATGGGCCTAAGACATGTAGTTTTTACAGCTTTTTAAATTACCTAACTAGAAAGATGGTGAAGATTAAAAAGTCAATCCATGTTGGGAAGTTCTTTCTGTCTAACAAGAAAACTGCCTTCAGTCATGAGAGAGGACAAAGCAAGAGAAGAAACAAAAAGGGCTAAGAGATAAATATGACTACTCTGTGGCCTTGATTTTCTAGGATTTTTCCAATTTCAAAAACTTGAGCCCATCATCAGACCTCATATATCTTTTGGGGTTTGTAAAACTTGCTCGCATCAGGTACAGAAGAACAAAATGTACTCCATTCCTGAAATATCATTTCTTCTATGACTTCATCTGTATAGAAGGCTATCAGTATTCTGGAAAGAAATTATGGTAATTGAGACTGGTATCTGTCCTACCAAATGTTTGCTCAGAATCTTGAAAACATTCCCATCTGTTGCATAAAGGAGGCATGTTTTCCAAACCAACTTCTGAATGAATCACAAGCTGTGGTGGTTATGAGAATGTACCACACAGACTTCCAACTGCAGGGAGTCTAATTGACCAAGGGCCCCAAGCTGCTGCTGGGCTCTGACATTCACTGAAATCCATCACTGCTATGGCACCAAGGCTACTTGTCCCACAGGCTGTTCCTAGGCAATAACTAGGCATAGCATGAACTCTAAGGCAGGCCCTTTCTTGAGAGACAGAGGACACCACTGGTGGGTGATGCTGGCTTAAGGACTCCCCAAGAGGCTTGCCAAACTTTTCTTAGGACTTTCCTTAGCTTGCTAAGCAGTCTAGAATCTTTACGCCCAATGTTTTCTTCCTCTTTCCTTCACTCAGGGTCAGACTTGCATCATGATCTGACAGCTCTTTCCCCTCTCTCAACTCCCTTCCCATTTTATCAGGCAATTTCCCTAAGAAAATCCTGTTTTGGTATCCACTTCCTGGAGAACTGAGGCTAACACATGAGTCATGTTGGGGATGGCTTCTGGCTGATCTTTAATGTCCCAG
Organism: Cheracebus regulus; assembly: GCA_963574635.1. Classification (NCBI taxonomy): domain Eukaryota; kingdom Metazoa; phylum Chordata; class Mammalia; order Primates; family Pitheciidae; genus Cheracebus; species Cheracebus regulus. Next base: position 12,698 of record CAUYQU010034882.1, on the reverse strand, counting down.
ACCCAAGCATGTCAGTGGGATAGTGAGGGAGATGGAGAAAAGGGGATCATTAAAGACTATCCAGAATATGCTTCCTTCCTGGGCAATGGAACTACATTTTACATATACTTGTATCTAGCAAGAGTATAGCTTTCATTTATGAGAGGAGGAAGCCAGAGAAGATTCAGGAATGGCTAAGAGATAAATGTGACTCCTTTATGACCTTGAGTTTCCAGGATTATTCCAATTTAGATATTCAGGCCCATCACCAGACCTCATTTACCTTTGGAGGTTTGTAAAACCAGTCCATATCAGATTCAGAAGAATAAAATTCACCTCAATTCCTAAATATCATATATATGTATATATATATATATACACATTAGTATATGTGCATATGTGTTTATACAAGAGCAGTAACTATTAAAGGAAGGATATTGTGCATTGTTAATCCTTGTCAAGAAAATAATCTATTCCTGAAGAGATAAAGTAATTAAAACATCTTAAAGTTTTCTTCTCCTACGTGTATTCAGGTAAAATTTTCTTTCCTTTTGACGAGTATTTATTGTTAAGAGCTTAGTGTTTTTACTTAAACTGCCATTGAACTGGAATTTTGCTTGATTATTTTATTTCTGAGCATAATCCTTGTTAGAATAGATAGATAGATAGATAGATAGATAGATAGATAGATAGATAGATAGATAAAGTAGATATAGATAGATGATAGATAGATGATGTTGATAGATAGATAGATAGAGCGAGCCATTCAACTATTCCAAGATTCTAGAATTCTAGTCTGTAATCCCCAAGTCTAGTCCAACATCATAACCTCAGCTCCTAGCACAATGCAAATGGGCTGCGGTTACAGTGTTAGACTAGACAGAAATGGAGATCAGCACATTACAAAGGTTGTTGATTAAGCCTTGACTTTAATCCTCAAGAAAGTAGATTTGATAAGTTATAACTCACAGAATATACTTTTTTCATTTGTTTTCTAGTATTAGCTAATCCCATAAATAAGGACACATCTAGAAGAAATTGAATTTATGGTATAGAATATCTGAAGTAGAGAAAAGGATAGTCATATAGCAACAGAGAACTTCAGTGTTATCAGCTAATCGTAAACATAGTATGATGTAGTTTGGACATTAGCCTTCCCCAAATCTCATATTGAAATGTAATCCTCAATGTTGGAGGCGGGGCCTGGTGGGAGGTGTTTGGGCTATCGGAGTGGATCCCCCATGGCTTGGTGCTATCTTCACTAGAGTGAGCGCTCATGAAAGCTGGTTGTTTAGAAATGTGTAGCACCTCCCCACCCCTTGCTCCTGCTCTCGCCATGTGACATGCTTGCTCCCGCTTCACTCTCCTCTATAAGAAAACTCCCTGAGGCCTCCCCAGAAAACAAGCAGATGCTGGTGTCATACTTGTACAGCCTGCAGAAATGTGAGCCAATTAAAACTCTTTTATTTGTAAATTACTCAGCCTCAGGTATTTTTTGTATCAATGCCAAAACAGCCTATCACATAATCCATCTAAATACAGTTCTTCAATCCCAAATTCAACCATCCTGGGAGATCATCATGATCTGAATGGTGAATGATATGAAATGTTGAGGGATATCCAGCACTCTATGAGCAGTCCGCAGGGTTCTGGGATTGCTTCTGCACTATTGGGTCAACTCAGGAAGATAAACATGGAAATAGAAACTGCTTTCTGCCCAGCTGAGATTCAAATGTATTGAGCTCACATATCCAGGGCTCACTTGGTCAAAAGGATTCAATACTATATGAAATAACAATGTGATGTCTGGCCAAAACATTCCTATAACCTAATTATTGACACCTTTCCGGAGTAACTTTGATTGTACAGATTTATTAGTTTACTTTCATGCTGCTGCTGATAAAAACATATTCAAGACTAGGCAATTTACAAAAGAAAGAGGTTTTTGAACTTACAGTTCCATGTGGATGGGAAGGCCTCACAATCATGGTAGAAGGTGAAAGGCATGTCTCACATGGCAGCAGACAAGAAAGAGAGCTTGTGCAGGGAAACTCCCTTTTATAAAACCATCAGATCTCATGAGACTTACTCACTATCACAAGAACAGCACAGGAAAGAACTGCCTGCATAATTCAATCACCTCCCACCAGGTTCCTCCCAAGATATGTGGGAATTATGGGAGTTACAATTCAAGATGAGACATAGCCAAACCATATTAACAGTTAAGGAATGCCACTTTTTTAGTAGGCTGGAATATGATCATGGAGAATAAGACTTTATAAATAACAAAGATAAAACTATTGATGTGATGAGTTTGTGCTTTTGGCTGTAATTTTTTAATTTCCCATTCCTACCTTTTTTCTATCATTCTGGATTCTACCTCAACTCAACCAGACACAATTATGGAGTAGGAAAATCCAGATTCTCATAAGTTCATTCAAAAATGCTTATTGAGAACATACTATATTCCAGCCCTGAAGTTATGTTCTATGGAGATCACGATGAGCAAAACTGACATATTTTTTACCATCATTGGGACTTCATGTTTGGGAGGGAGATTGTCACCAATAAAAAAAAATCTCACAAATCAGTATCTAATTATAAATTGAGAGATGTGCTATTAAGAGCAGGATGCTGTGAAGCACCCAGAGGAAATAATAGGTTGAGCATGAGAATTCTGAAGCATGAGTAGCAGATAATTAGGCAGAGGGCATAGAGAAGAACTGGGGCAGGGTTGGGGGACTGGTTCTAGGCAGGTGGATCAGCATGTAGAAAAGCAGAAACAATTGCAGAGCATCTCAAGAGTGGGAAGAAGGCCAGGATGGTTGAGCCCCAAGTATGATAGGGAGCAGGGAGATGAGGCCACAGAAGAAGGCCACAGCCACAGCAGCAGGCCTTAGACACATGCTGGGGTCCTGAGGATTTTCTCTTCTTGGCTTTTCTTTATCCCCTTACCTAGTATCCTAAGAGCTCCCTGAAGCTTGCATCCAACTCAGCTTTGTACACTCTCTTCATGAATTTCAAAATCCTCACTCACTCCTCCTCCTCCCCATGAAAACATCCAGGCTCTCATCCCGGGCTAGCCTGGGGCAACACTATTTATGAGCCCCTGTCCCTTCCTACTATCAATTCTGCCTCCTTGGCCTTGCTGCTTTTTCAACATGGAGTGCCTTGCTACTTTTTTCTACTTCTTGGTTCAAATTTATTCTCAGATACTCCTTTTGATGATGTATAAATGCTTGGTTAGAGCTTCCTGTGTAATCCTTCCCAAGGACATTGGATATTGAAAGCAAGGCTTCTCTGATTTTACAAAAAGGAATCCCCATCCAAGGTTTCCAGAGAAGGTATCTTTCAGAGAGGAGAGAGATTTGTAGGCTGACATTCCTGGTGCTTTTTAAATCTGCTGTGTAAGCATCTGCCATTTTTCCCAAAGCTAAACTTGTTTAGCTCCTAGTAGAAATAGATGAGATCATTGCAGCTGCATTCAACAAATCAGTGGTTCTCAAGTGAGGGGAGATTTTTCCCCCAGGGGACTTAAGGTAATATCTGGAGACACTGTTGGTTTTCGCACTGGAATGAGATGGTGATGCTATTGGCAGCTAAAGTAGAAACCAGGGATGCTGCTAACATCCTAAACATCTTCAATGCACAAGACAGTCCCCCAAACAAAGAATTATCCAGCCCAAATTGTTAATAGTGCTGGGGCTGAAAAACTCTGCAATAAGTCCTTCCAACTTGGAGGTGGCAGTTCAAGGTCTACCCTCCACATCCCTGATTAATATTATTCAGTTGCTAACCACCCCTACAATGCACTCGCATAATTACTGCATGTATTTGTATGTATTTTTGTTGATTATAGGTTTCTCCTTCTTGTCTCTCCAACGTAGACATTTAAGGTCTTCAAGGAAATAAAATATCCTTTATATATACTTAGTAGTCCAGTAAGACCTGGTTGAGCAGCTGGCATCTGGCAGTCTTACTGTGTGTTGATAGGGATTATCTAGACTGCTGAAAAGTACCTGGTCTCCCTTTGACTTTGCACATTCTCTTTGTACAGGAGATGGGATTGCTGCAATGGACCCCAGGACTTCCCTGTGTAGGAAGAGACAAGGGAATTAAACAGTAATGATAGAACTGATCATTCTGTGGTGACAACAATCCCAAAATCTCAGTGACTTTAAAACTACAAAACTTTATTGCTTACCCACATAGCTACTGAAGACTAGAAAGGAATTCGATCCTCCTAGTTATTCAGGGACCCAGGCTCTGTCATGTCAAGACAGGGCTTTGGGGTTTACCTCAGAAGAGAAAGAGACTTTAGAGAATCAGGCCTCACCCCAGAATTGATACAAGCCACTTCCACTCATGGCCAATAGGCCAGAAAGAGCCACACGGCCCCATCTAGCCTAGAAATAACAGCAAGCAGGACTAGGAGATGTGTAGGCTTGGAGCTTGCACCCTCTGAAGCCACAGCCCAAGGTCTATGTTGTCCCCTTTCAGCCACAGCTAGAGTGGCTGGGATGTGGTACACCAAGCCACCATTCTGCACATAGCACTGGGACTCTGGGCCCAGCCCACAAAACCATTTTCTCATACGCCTCGGGGCCTGTGATGGGAGGGGCTGCCGTGAAGACCTCTGACATGCCCTGGACACATGTCCACCACTGTCTTGAGGATTAACATTCGGCTCCTCATTACTTATGCAAATTTCTGCAACTGGCTTGAATTTCTCCTCACAAAATGAGTTTTTCTTTTTTATCATATTGTCAGGCTACAAATTTTCCAAACTTTTATTTTCTGCTTCCTTTATAAAACTGAATGCCTTTAGCAGCATCCAAGTTACCTCTTGAATGCTTTGCTGCTTAGAAATTTCTTCTGCCAGATACCCTAAATCATCTCTCTCAAGTTGAGAGTTCCATAAATCTCTAGGGCAGGGGCAAAATGCTGCCAGTCTCTTTGCTAAAACATAATAAGAGTCACCTTTGCTCTAGTTCTTAACAAGTTCCTCATCTCCATCTGAGACCACTTTAGCCTGGATTTCATTATCCATATCATTATCAGCATTTTGGTCAAAGCCATTCAACAAGTCTCTAGAGAGTTCCACACTTTTCCACATTTTCATATCTTCTTCTGAGCCCTCCGAACTATTCCAACCTCTGTCTGTTACCAAGTTCCAAAGCTGCTTCCACATTTTCAGATATCTTTTCAGCTGTGTCCACTCTACTGGTACCAATTTACTGTATTAGTTCATTTTTATGCTGGTGATAAAGACATACCTAAGACTGGACAATTTACAGAAGAAAGAAGTTTATTGGACTTAAAGTTCCATGTGTATGGGGAGTTCTCACAATCATGAAAGAAGGCAAGGAGGAGCAAGTCACATTTTACGTGGATGGCAGCAGGCAATGAGAGAGCTTGTACAAGGAAAACTCCCATTTTTAAAACCATCATATCTTGTGAGACTCATTCAACATCACAAGAACAGTGCAGGAAAGACCCCCGCCCCATAATTCAATCACCTCCCATTGGGTTCCTCCCATGACACATGGGAATTGTGGGAATTACAATTCAAGATGAGATTTGGGTGGTAACACAGCCAAAATCAATGACAAAACCCTGTCTCTACTAAAAATATTAAAAAATTAGTTGGGCATGGTAGAGTGCACCTGTAGTCCCAGCTACCCAGGAGGCTAAGATGGGAGTATCACCTGAGCTCAGGTGGTTAAGGCTGCAGTAAACAGTGACTGCATCACTGCACTATAGCATGGGTGACAGAGTAAGACCCTGTCAACAAAAACAAAACAGAACAAGAAAGAGAGAGAAAGAAAAGAAAAAAAGAGAAGTATCTGAAAATGTTTAAGTTGGTAGAATTGACAAGATGTGATAACTGATTGAACAGTGGTATGACTGAGGTAACTGAGTAAAAAATAACACTATGCATTGAGGTGGAGAGAAAGCAGTATACAGGGGAAAGACAAAGAGTTCATTAACTGTTGATTTTTAGTTTCCTAGGGGACCTACCAGCAGAGAAATTAAGCATATAGTAGGTACATAGCCTGGATCAGGAAAGAAATCTAGGCTCGAAATACAGATTTGGGAATTGTCAGCATGGATAGAGGCTAGCTAAGGATGTGAAGGTGGATGAAGTCATCCATGGAAAGTAAGCAGAATGAAAAGGAGAGATGGCCAAAATCTAAACCCTAGAATATGTCATTTAAAGAGTGGGTGGAATAAGCATTACTCAGAAAGGTGCTTGAGAATAAGAACCAGGAAGGGAATTGAAAAATCAAGAGCATTTGAGGTCACTAATGCCAGGATTTCAGGAAAGGCTTGATCAGCAGGGTCAAACGTCACCAAAACATTCACTATGTGGATTTCAAAATGGATTCACATGAAGATATCATGAGTGACCTCCATCGGAACAGTTGTAGCATGGGGAAGACACGAAGCCACACTGGTAGTGTAATATGAGGAAGAGGAGGCATTGAGTAAATTAACCCTTTAAATTTCTTGACTGGGCAGGAAATGACAAGGGAAAAATAGAAGCTAGAAGGAACTCATAAGCAAATCAAGAATTTGGTTTTGTTCAGGTAAAAGACGTATGCACATTTATATGTGAAGGGGCATGTGCCAGTTAATAGGTAAGTTGAAAATAGAAAGAATATAGGAAACTTGTGGCCTAAAGTTCCCAAGGAATCGGGGTGTACAATCCAGTGTTCAGGAAGAAGAAATAACATCAGGCATAAGAATCTTCTGTATAAACAGATTATGTCCCTGAAGTCAAACAAAGTTAGAATGCTTAGACTCTTCCTCCGCTGTCCCTACAAGCCCTGGACTAAATTCTTCGCATTATGACTTCTGCTTTACTGGGGGCTTTTGCCCTGCTCAGTTATCTCCCTCTTTTTCAAGACAAACACATTTTTCCAGGTTGGGCTACTGTTAACTACACATCTGAGACTTAGCACAACTCTTAGCACCTAGTAGGTTCACTAAATACTGGCTCAGTAAATCAACCCGGGGTAGAACCTTAGCCTGTTCAGTGTGCACTTCCCCATAGTCACCAGAGAATGGACCATGTGGGTAGTCAGGTGAAAAGAACAGGCAGACACACATGCAGGGAAGCTCTCTAGGAAAGATTCATTATTCATTCCACAAACATTTACTGAGTGTATGGTGCTGCCTTCAACTATAGAACAGATGGCCCTAGGCAACTGATATACAAGGCCTCCTCCAAACTGGAGGATTCCCTGTTCCCCGCAAATGACAAATCAGTGGCTTCTGCACGTACCCATCTGCCGTGATCTGGAGCCCAAATATTCTCTCTGAATCCCAGGCATGGGAAAGCAGATCACTACCAATTTTTCTTTCTGTCAACAGGAGTCGAGGAATAATTATGCCCAATTGACATAAGCAGCTCCAGTTGCCTTCAGAACTTGGCCTGAAGCCCAATTATATTTTTCTAGCTTGTGCCACAGTACATGAAAAGTACAATTTGTCTCATTTCCTTCTCTTATTTTTTAGAATATTCAAAAAAAATGTGGCTTAGTGAAACCGACCAAGCATGTTCTTTAAGAATAATTTTGAACAAGATCCATAAGCCAAGTTAATATGATATATATTCTAAGAGAAATTCAGTTGAAAGAACCTCGATAGATTATTTTTAAATTATATGCACATGAGTAAAGTATACTGCATACAAATAATTTTAAAATGCTGTTGCTAGGTTGAATATATATCAAAGTGGTAAATATGTTCGTGCATACACACACATAAGGTCCCACATTTGCCAATGTGCTATTTCATAAAAATTATTTTCTAGGATAGTTGTTTGAAATTTAGATTGTATGTTTCCAGAAGTAATGCATAAATGGTGGGCAGCTTCCCAAGGTCATCCTTTCAAAACCAACTTCACCTATAATTCAGATGAACTTAGCAGGACTGATTTGGTTCCCAGAGGCAATAAAGTATGTATTCAGAAGGGGAGAAAAAGAGGATAGAGGAGCATAGGATTAAACAAACAAACAAATAAACAAAAACAGCTCCAGGTAAAAACTGTTAGTGGGTGGTGGTCTTTGCATCCTCCCCTTTCCAAGTCTCCCATGCTTCTCTAAGTCTCATGTTCTGGAATCATTTCCCCATCCAAGACCTCCACTTGATACCAAAGGCTCCATATACCAGCAGTGCTTATTCCTTGTCCATGACTAAAATCTACATTCCCCTAAAAACGCAAACCCCACTCCATGGCACTGCCTGTGGGTTTGCCCTGAGGAGCAGGTCCCAGGCTGGAACACATTGGTGAGACCCAGAACAAGGGAAAGTTTGTTTGGCTCATATAGTGTCAGCTTGCTCAGTTTTATTTTCTTTCTTTCCCAAACTGATTTGGTTGCTAACACTCTAAAAAGCAGAGTAGATATTATGAGTGCTCACCAACGTCCACTTGATCTCTTCTGGGCACATCTCTCAGTCCCTCATTAGTAGGTGGAGCCACATGACTGCCCTGGCCAACAGACTGTGAGCAGAAATGACATGTGTCCTTGAGGCTGAGACAGGGAAAACCTCCTCTGTGATGACCCAGTCTTTCTGTTTCTTGGTGTCCTCATTTCCTAGGGCTGCTATAACAAAGTACCATAAACTGAGAGGCTTCCATAACAGATATTTGTTGTCTCACACTTCTAGAGGCTAGAAGCTTGAACTCAAGGTGCTGGCAGGGTCGTGTTCCCTGTGAGGGGACCAGGGGAGGATCTGTTCCAGGTCTCTATCTGAGGTCCTGGTGGTTCCTCGGCTTGTGACAGCATCACTCCAATCTTCACGTGATGTTTTCCCCGTGTACATGTCTCTTCCTGTGTCCAAAATTCCCCCTTTTTGTAAGGAAGGAAGATCTATTGGGTCAGGGCCCACTAAATCATATTTCTAAATAAGGTCACATTCTGAGGTACTGTGGGTTAAGCCTCAAACATATCTTTTTTGGGAGGATGCAATTCAACCCATAACATGTGGCCACTGGGAACGTGGAGACCTGACATTGAGATGGTGGAGTTGGGATGGCTGAGTTGATGCAGAAAGGGAAGCTGCCCTGGAGAGTTACCCAGATTCCCTGAGTACTTCAAAGAGGGATAAATAAGCTTTTGTTAAGCCACTGTAATTTGGAGAGTCATTGGTTATCACAGCATAGCCTGGCCTAGCCACATAATGATACAAGAATATTTTACATAAAAATCTATATTTCTTCCTTGAATGATCTAGCTTGCTGGGCATGTGTCTCTGCGTGGCAACCCTCAGCAGGCAATTGAAGAGCAACAATTTCTAGACTGAATCAAATTCTGCTTCTACTTCCCCCATGCACTACAATCCCTGCTACTCCCTATCATTACCCTCAACTATTGTATCAATGACTATCTTCCCTGTGTCTCTGCTCCTCTCCTTCTTACTTTTGTCTGCTTTGTTTACATTACCTGTCTGGCTTCTTTAAGTTTGTGAGGCTGCCAACTCTGCTCTAAACTGGCCCTGTTATTTATTGCTACCTCCTTATTTCCATTTCTGAACCTTTAAATTATAACCTTTGTTTGTGCTCTCAATAGTTCCCCAGGTAGCTGCTGGTTATAATGAAGGAGTAAGTCCTTTTGAGCTTATGGTTCATAATTATGTGTTTTTCCTGTTCACTTTAAATGTGGAGGCATAAACACATTTTGGGGGCAATTTCAAATATATGTTGAAAAATCACCATAATATTGCAAGTAAACTTTACACCTATTTTCAAAGCATTTTATATTCATAATAATTTTATTGGTTAATAGAAGTATTATTATCATCTCTTTATTGATGAAGAAACTAAAGAGTAAAGAAATTAGATGATATGCCCACTGTCTCAGAACTGTCAGGGTGGATATAGATGAAGCTTGTAGCCTTCAGGACTCTAAGGGAAATGTCCTTCTCAGCCTCAAGATGTCTGTTTCCTCACAGAACAAATGAAGTTATCTCACAAGGGGTAGACATTCTCAGACATCAGCAAGATGGCTGACTAGAGGCCCTACCACTTGTTCCCTGCCCCCAACAAAGACAGATAAAACTAAACATAAATAGCGACATTTAAATAATAATTAAATACATTTAAATGTGCTTATTACACTTAAATGAAAAACTTAAAAAGAACACCAGAGTACATCAAAGAAGTCACAGCAACCCTGGCAGGTACAAAATCTGAGGACAGCCACAGAAAGAAAGAAATGGACCATTCCATCCCCAAGCCAGGATCAGTTGGGAGTCAGAAGGAACTTCCTCCTATGGAGATAAGGTCAGTAAGAGGATCCCAGTGCCCTTATCACACGCTGAACACCTACAGACCTCACCACTGGGGACCCTGGCAGTTCTCACAGGCACTGGTCCCAGCTGAGGGAGCTGCTGGTGGTCCTTCCCAGAGAAGGAGCGACACGATGCCTTGCCCCTTGTGGTCCACGCAGCTACTATGGTATGTTGACTTGGAACTAGGACTATTACTGGAGTCTATCTTGCTCTGGAGACAAGTGGCCATGGTACCCTTTTATCCCTGAGGTTAAGCTGCTGTAGAAGCACCCATACCTGAAGGCCCAAACAACCCCAAGCTGAGCCGAGATGAGATGTTTCACCTTTTTCCATGGGGACAAGTAGTGGTGAAGCCACTCCACCTACCCCTCCAAGTCAAGGTTACACCCAGCCCCCATGGGCTGGAGCTGAAGTAGAACACTCCTTCCCTGGGAAATAGCAGCTTGGCAGAGCAGCTCTATCCACCTCTCCTGGTGGCTGCTGCGCGCTGCCCCTAGGGGCCTAAGCTGAAGCTGTATACTGTCTTTCACAAACACATTACCTTAATGGAGCCACTTCATCCACTTCTCCCCATTGCTCTCAGGGCCAGGCTAAACCTGCACACCCTTTCCAGGGAAACAGTGCTTTAGCTGAGCTGCTTCATCTACCCTTTCCACTTCCTGCTGCACCTGTCCCAAGGTACTCAAGCTGAAGCTATGCACTGCTTCCCTGGGAAATGGTGCTTTCATGGAGCTGTGCCATGTACTCCTCCCAGTTGATGCTGCACCCTCCCACCTGTGCTTCAGGCATGCTGCAGCAATGTCTGGCATCCTGGGAAATGGAGCCTTGGCCACCCAGAGCCATCATCTCCCCTGTGCCTGAGTTGAAGTGATACCCTGCCTCCTGGGAAAGCAGTACTTTGGCTGCCCAGATAGTCATGTCTATCTTGAAGCAGTGCCTAAGTTGAAGCAGTACCCTCCCTCCAAGGAACCTGTGCCTTCATCCCCTGGAGTAGTTATGTACACAAGTACCTAAGTGGAAGCAACATCATGCATTTTAGGGAAATGATATCTGGGCTGCCCAGAGTAGTCAACCTCACTGAGCCTGAGCTGAAGCAGTGCATCATCCCTGGGGAACTGGGGCTTGGAAGAGCTGAGCAGCTGAGTATTCCAGTGCTGATCTGATATCATATCCCATGTTCCAGGGAAACAGAGCAGAGCTGAAATGCTGAAACACCCTTCCCTATGGGCCAAACATCTCTAATGTCCTACTTCCCTGGTACTAGACTAGCCTTGTAGAGACTGAGCTTCTGAGACACTCCTCTCCTTGGGGAGTGGAGTCATTACTGTGCTGTTTTCAATCCCCAGGGCCCCAATGACAGCTACACTCGGCTCATCTTGGGTCCTTTCTGCCAATGCACCTAGCCTCACAGGGTCTAGAGTCTAGAGTCTCAGAGTCTAGAGTCACTGCTGCACAGGGCCTCATCCCCTGGGACCTGAGTTACCACTGAGCCCTCTTGGCTCTGGCTTTTGAATTGCAGCCATGCACTGTTCCCTAAGCCCTAACCTCAAGAGCACTACTTCTTTCCTGGAGGTGGGCCAAGAACTGTGCCTTGCCCACCAGGGTCAGAATAAAAGTTACCACCCAGCCCCTGGGTCACCTGTTAGGTAGTGCCTCAGAGTCACAGAAGGTGACTCTGTGAGCAATGTATATAAAACTTTTCCACAGTGAGTGAACCTGTACCCCAAGACCCAGATGCCATAATAGATTCTTAAGACCTGAGCTTAGAACCCTGGCTCTACAACTCTATCAATCAACTACACTTGGAACCCAACAAAACTGAAGGTGCCAGTAAGGTTATGTCAGGCCCATCATCAAGAGGGACCTCCTCAACTGAGTCTCCCCATTGTGGGGAAAATGAGAATAAGAGGATCCCAAAAGCCATTGCCACTGAGGACTTTTACAGCCTACATTGTTATCTTAGCTGCCACAGACTTCTACAGCCTGAGTCACTGAGGCACCCACAGTTATTGCTCTGTGGAGAAGGGGCGTCCGCCAAAGGAAAACTAAGAAACAGAAAAACTTCATCACCGGGCAGAGAGAGATCCAAGATGGCCGCGTAGCAGCTGCTCAGGATTGTAGCTCCCAGTGAAAGCGCAGAGAGTGAGTGAATGCCGCAATTGCAGACGAATTTTTGATGCCCACAGACTGGGAGGTTCCCGGAGAAGGAGCAACACGGGTTGCCAGTGCAATTCTTTTGGCCGTCGCGGCGCTTCTCAGTGCGGCATGTACGGGACTGGTTGCCCTTGGGACTGGTTGCCCTTTTAGTCGGGCTCGGCCGGTCCCATCCCCACAAGGAGAACAGCAATTGGAAGCGCTGAGTTCGGGGAAAGCACAGCTGAACCCGGGAAGGCCCAGCTCTGTGGGGAAGGAGCGCCCCC
>CAUYQU010034880.1:0-125777 GCA_963574635.1 Cheracebus regulus | reverse complement strand
CCATTATTAAGCACAATTATTGGCATAAAAGAGGTTTTTAATACCCATTTTTAGACTGCTTCTAGCCTGGGCAATAAAAAAAGAATCCCATTCTCTCTCCCTCTTTCTCTTCCTCTTTCTTTCTCTCTTTCATTCTTTTTTTTCTTTCTTTTGCTGTTTCTTTCTTTCTCCTTTTCTCTCTTTTTCTAAAATCTCTTCCTTTCTTTCTCCCTTTCATTCTTTTTTTTCTTTCTTTTGCTGTTTCTTTCTCCTTTTCTTTTTCTAAAATCTCTTCCTCTTTCTTTCTCTCTTTCATTCTTTTTATTCTAAAAAATAATAATAATAATAATAATAATAATTTTAAAAAAAGAAAGTAGCTGACCTGCCTGGGTGACACCCTCAAGCTCCCAAGCCCTATACCTACCCAGGCTTCGGTTTGCTCATCAGGGCCTAACCCAGCAGGGCTGTTAGAGACACCAGGCGCCCCCACCCCCGCCCCCACCTCCACCCCGCCCCGCCGAGAACGACCCCTGGAGGCCCGGCCCTGCCCTGCACAGCAGGTCCCGGGACCTTCCCAGCCCAGGCACTGCGTACCCCGGGGGAGCCGTCTAGCTCCGGAAGTTTCTTCGTCCAATTACTTGGAGTTGATCTTTCTAAACCGGATTGCTCAGACACGCCCTGCCTTCTCGAACGAGGAAAGAACCCCACCCATCTCACTCAACCGTCACGTACGACCGGCTGCAGCCTCATCCAGGGCACATCCATCACCTCCTGTCACTGCTAGCCCAGGCGGCGCCCCTCGGGCCCCAGCCCTGACATCCTGCAGCCTGGAATCCCACAGCTCCAGTCACGTGGCCACTGGCCCCCTTTCCCCAAACGTGTCCGAAACCGAACCATCTCCTTGCACCAAACCTTATTTTGCTCTTCTTCTTCCCTTCCGTACTTAGAGCCACAGGTGGGGCGACTAAATATTTTAGTATAAATATATCCCAAACATTGCGTATGACATAATTATACATTTTATACCAAAACAAAGGTTCATCTGAGATTCAAATGTAACTGGGCATTCTGTTTTTATTTTCTAAATCTGACAACCCTCCTGCCCGTGTCTCTGGCCCGCCAGTTCCACCCCTCTCCTGGAGCCAGCCCTGGAGCTTCCCTAGACAGATCCGGGGACAGCTCTTCCAGGGACAAGGTCGATCGCGCGATGGCTCATTATTGCAATTGCTTGTTTTCTTCCGTTTCTCCAACCACACTGTGAGCTGCTGGAAGATCAGACTGTGTGCTCGCTTTACCCCAAAGCCTTATGTTAGGTGCTTAGGAAATACGACTGTAGAGCCGGTAGGAAGTAAGAGCGTTTTTAAAAGCAGTGTCTCTCGGTCACACAACGAGGCTCCGGGACGCTGTACCCAGGGGCCTACACTGTCAAGTTCTCTGCGTCACTTTTGAAAACCATTATACTTGCGCAAATTCTTATGGTGAAAAAGCTTCCCTCCGGGCGCGGGGGCTCACGCCTGTAATCCCAGCACTTTGGGAGGCCGAGGCGGGTGGATTGCCTGAGCTCAGGAGTTCGAGGCCAGCCTGGGCAACATGGTGAAACCCCGTCTCTACTGAAAAATACAAAAATTAGCATCACCACGGAAATGCAAATCAAAACCACAATGAGGTATCGTTTCACACACATTGAGATTAGCAAATTAAAAAAGGAACTCGAAAGTAAGGCTCACACCTGTCGTCCCAGCTGCTTGGGAGGCTGAGGCAGGAGAATCTCTTGAACCCGGGAGGCAGAGGCTGCAGGGAGCCGAGATCGTGCCACTACACTCCTGCCTGGGCGGCAGAGTGAGCCTCCGTCTCAAAAAAAAAAAAAAAAAAAAAAAAAATCCCAACAATCAAAAGCAAACGAAAATCTTCCCCTCATTATCTCTGCCCTTCAATTTCATTTTCCTCCCAAGAGTTAATCGTTGTTAAAGCCAAGTACGCAAATTTCAAATATTTTTCTTTGTATTTAATAGGCCGTAATGAAAAGCCTAATAAACCCAAAAAGCTGAAATCATACAGGACACATTCACTGAATAGAATGCAATTGAATTAGAAAGGGAGGGCAAAATCTGCCAGGCCTCCAGGTGCAAGCCTGGACCCAGAAAGTCTGAAGTCCTGCCTGCCTCCTCTGATCGTCCCTCACCCCGCCTGCATTCGCCCAGCGGGGCTTCCGCGGACATTCAACTTCTCTCCCCATCCTGCTATCTTAACTGTTCTTATGATGATGTGAATACCCTTCACCCCACCCTGCCGTCTTAACTGTTCTTGCTCTGTGAGGCTCCCTCTGCCCCATCCTACCATCTTAACCACTCTTGCGCCTTACCCCACCCACCGCTGTAACCGAACTCATGGTAATACATACTCCTTGCCCCTACCCCCACCACTGTAGCTGATCTTACTCTGTTAACACCCCTGCCCCCCAAAAATTGCCCCAACCTATAAAACCGATTCCCACTCCTACTCCCTTGCCAGTCCTTTCTCGGATTCAGCCTGCTTGCACCCAGGAGCAAAATAAAACGGCCTTGTCGCCCACACAAAGCCTGTTTGGAAAATCTCTTTATTAAATGCGTTTAATATTCCGTACTTTTGGCCACCAATAACAAAAACTAGCTTAGAAACAGAAATATATTTATTAATAAAGCATATATCTTCAAAACAGAAATATATCTGTTACTGTAAATAGATCTTAGAAAAAAATTTTGAGATAGGGTCTTGCTATGTTGTCCAGGCTGTTCTTGAACTTCTGACCTCAAGCAATCCTTCCACCTAGGCCTCCCAAAGTATTGGGATTACAGGCATAAGCCATCATGCCCCGTCTAGAAATTTTTAAAAATACTTTTCTTAATAAATCCTCGTTTAAAGAGTAAATCTAATCTGAAACAAACTATTATGAGCTAATTTTCAAATTAATATGACAAACTTATATATAAAAACCTGGGGATTCAGGCCAAAGGCTAGAGAAAATATTTAGTCAAGGAAATCTGAAAATAAATGAACTCAAGAAGCTAGTGAAATAAGAACAAAAAATAATTACAAAGAAAGCAGAAGGAAGGCATTAATAACAGACACAAAAAAAACTCGATCAGTTAAAAATAATGAATTAGACATGCTTTTGAAAAATTTGAATTTAACAAAAAAGATGAGACACAACAGTAAGAGGACATAAAATAGTGGTGATTTCTAATTATAAGACAATTTATATTAAAAGTCTACTTACAAACTAAAAGTCAAATGAAATAAACAATATTTCTTTTCTTTTCTTTTCTTTTTAATAAGACAGAGTCTCACTGTCACCCTGGCTGGAGTGCAGTGGTATGATCACCATCACAGTTCACTGCAAACTCGGCCTCCCAGGCTCAAGTGATCCTCCCACCTTTGCCTCCCAAGTAGCTAGGACCACAGGTGTGCCCTACCACACCCAGGTAATTTTTAATATTTTTTTGTAGAGATGAATTTTTGCCACATTGCCCAGGGTGGTCTTAGACCCCTGAGCTCAAGCAATCCTCCTGCTGGGATTACATGTGTAAGCATCTGCACCCAGTCCAAAATAAGTAATTTTGTAGGGAAATATATAGTTCCAAAATTGATTCAAGAAGAGTGGGAAACTTGATGAAATCAATAACCATTAAAGAAATTAAGAAAGTAGTAAGAAAAAGAAAAAAAAAGCTAGAGGTATCATGCTTCCTGATTTTAAAACTTATTAGAAAGCTACAGTAATCCAAACAGTGTGGTACTGGCATAAAGACAGACATATAGACTGAAGGAAGAGAATAGACAGCCCAGGGATAAACCCTCACATATATGGTCAAGTGATCTTCCCCAAGGGTGCCAAGACCATTAGATGGGAAATCACCTTCTTTATAACAAATGATGCAAATGTTGGGCCCTTGCCTTACATCACATGCAAAAGTAACTAAAAATGGATAAAGCTCTAAACATAAGACCGAAAACTATGAAACTGTCATATGAAAATATAGGGGGAAAGCTTCATGATGTTGATTTGGCAGTGATTTTTGGCTATGACGGCGACCACACGTGCAAAAGCAAAACTAAATAAATGAGACTACATCAAACTTTGAAACGTCAGTGCACCAAAGGAAACAATCAACAAAGTGCAAAGGCAATCTACAGACTGGGAGAAAATATTTGCAAATATATAAATGATAAAGGGTTAATATTCAGAATACATAAAGACTCTTACAACTCAACAACAACAAAAAGGAATGTGATTTTAAAATGTACAAAGGACTTAAGTAGATGTTTCTCCGAAGATGATATATAAATGGCCAAGAAGCATGTGACAAGACGCTCAGTGTCATCACTCATCACCACGGAAATGCAAATCAAAACTACAATGAGTTATCATTTCACACCCATTGAGATAGCTACTAAAAAGAGAAAAAGGAACCAGAAAATAAGCGTTGGTGAAGCCTCTGTGGAAAAAACAGTATGGCGCTTCCTTGAAAACTTAAAAATAGAATTATCATATGATTCAGCAATCCCATTTCCTGAAGTAGATCCCAAAGAATTGAAAGCAGGATCTTATTTAAATTGTCAATAGCTAGTGGTGTGTGTTTATACACAATGAAATATTAATCAGCCTTGAAAAGAAAGGGTGCATTCCATAGCACAGAGGAAACCTGAGGATATTGTGCTAAGCGAAATAAGCCAGCCACAAAAAGACAAATGTTGTATTTCCCCAAATGAGTTGAAAACTATGTCCATAAAAAACTGCATATGAATGTTTATGTCAGCATTATTCGTAATTGCTAAACATTCAGAACAACTAAGATATCCTTCAGAAATAGATAAACTGGGTACATCCATGCAACACATTATTGTTCAGCACAAAAAAGAAATGTGCTATCAAGCCACGAAAAGACCTGGAGGAACCCTAACTCCACATTGCTAGGTGAAAGAAGCCAATCTGAAAAGGCTGCATACCGTATGTTTGCAACTATTTGACACTCTGGAAAAGGCAAAACTATAAAGACAGTAAAAAGATTGGCTGGGCACAGGTCTCACTCCTGTAATCCCAGCACTTTGGGAGGCCGAAGCAGGTAGATCACAAGGTCAGGAGTTTGAGACCAGCCTGGTCAACATAGTGAAACCCCATCTCTACTAAAAACATACAAAAAAACAGCTGGGCGTGGTGGTGGGGGCCTGTAATTCCAGCCACTCGGAGGCTGAGGCAGGAGAATCACTTAAACCTGGGAGGCTGAGGTTGCCGTGAGCTGAGATCGCACCACTGCACTCCAGCCTGGGGTAAGTGTGAGACTTGGTCTCAACAAAAAAAAAAAAAAAAAAAAAAAAAAAAGATCAGGGTAGGAGGAGCACAAGGAATTTTGGGGCCATGAAAATACTCTGGAGGCTACTGTAATGGTGGAGACATGTCATTATGCATTTGTCAAAACCCTTAGAGTGTACACCACCAAGGGTGAAGTCTGATGTGAACGACGGACCTTAGTGACTGGTCTGTGTATGTCAGCGTTGTTTCATCAGTTCTGATAGATGCATCACACAATGCAACAGGTTACCCATAGGAGAAACGGTGGTTAACCTGGGGAGAGGTCAGTGGGAACTCCCTGCACTTTGGCTCAATTTTTCTGTTGTAAACCTAATATTGATCTTTCAGAAAGTCTATTAATTTAGGAAGGAAGGAAGGAAGGAAAGAAGGAGGGAAGGAGGGGAGGAAGGAAGGAGTGACGAAGGGACGGAGGGAGGGAGGGACGAAGGGAGGAAGGGAGGTGAGAAAAGGAGGGAGGGTGGGAAGGAAGGGAAGGAGGGAGAGAGGAAAGAAGGAAAGAAGAAAGGAAGAGAGAAAGAGGGGCCTCCCCTTACATGGAACCCGGGTCCTGGTGGGCATTTGCCAGGTGTGAATTCCTGCCCAACCTGCATCCGCAGCAGGGGTCCTTTTTCCGCTCCAGCCTCTGGCTCACTTCCTTGGGTGTGTAATCAAGTCTCTCACTCGCCTCGGGCAACATTCCCACTCCTTAGCTGAGGTTAAGGCCGAGCTGCCCCAGCCACACCCACCGCCACTCCCTTCAGCCCCTGCCGTGAGCATTTAGGGAACACCATTCCTCAGCGGTGCATAGAAGGCCCTGGCCCTTTCAGGGCCTCAGCTGGCCAAGTCCCCCTCTAGCTGGAGCAGCCCTTCTCACTTGCTCCTCTGCCCGACAAGCTGCTACTCAGCAGGCAGGTTTCTACCTGGACATCAACTCCTCCAGGAAGCCTTCCCTGAACTTGCCCCTTGACCCCAGGACCGGAGCCCCTGGCTCTGGAACCATCTCGTTATAGGACTCAAAGATTGCAGCTGCCCTAGGGCAGGGCCCGCCTTGGACACCATGCACCCCCAGGCTCCGGCTGGGAGCCAGCGCTCACTACAATGTAAGAGCATCCAAAGGACCGTGGAAACACAGTGCCTGGGGAGAGCGATGCGGCAGCCGTCTCAGAAGCTCCTCCAAGGCAGCCAGGCCACTTCTGCCCTAAGAAAGTTTGTCAGCTGCGGGAAGGAAGGAGTCCACGTGAGGATATTCAGCAGTATTGTTTGTGACAGCAAAGCCTTTAAAAATGGCACCCACCAGAAGGGGAACGGTTAAATAAATCAAGGTATAGCCAAACAGAGAATCCCAAGCAGCCACAAACAAGATTGAGTGTTACCTAAGTTACTGACTTTTCTTTTCTCTTTTCTCCTTCTCTTCTCTTCTCCCCTCCTCCCTCCCCACCCATCCCCATCCCCCTCCCCTCTTCATTCTCTCCCCCTCCCCTCTCCTTCTCGAGATGGGGTCTCACTCCATTGCCCAGGCTGGAGTGCAGTGGCATGATCACGGCTCACTGCAACCTCCACTTTCCAAGTTCAGGCGATTCTCCTGCCTCAGCCTCCTGAGTAGCTGGGATTACAGGCGTGTGCCACCACATGCAGCTAAGTTTATTTATTTATTTTAATTTTTTTTTTTAAAGACGGGGTTTCGCCATGTTGGTCAGGTTGGTCTTGAACTCCCGACCTCAGGTCATCCGCCTGCCTTGGCCTCCAAAGTGCTTGGATTACAGGCGTGAGCCACCCCGCCCGGCCCGCAGCTAAGTTTTTGTATTTTTGTTGTTGTCGTTGTTTATTTTGAGATGAAGTCTTGCTCTGTCGCCAGGCTGGAGTGCAGTGGTGTGATCTCAGCTCACTGCAACCTTCGCCTCCTGGGTTCAAACAATTCTCCTGCCTCGACCTTCCAAGTAGCTGGGACTACAGGCATGCACCACCACGCCCAGCTAATTTTTGTACTTTTAGTAGAGAAAGGGTTTCATCATGTTGGCCAGGATGGTCTTGATCTTTTGACCTCGTGATCTGCCCGCCTTGGCCTCCCAGAGTGCTGGGATTACAAGCATGAGCCACCGCGCCTGGCCAATGTTTTGTATTTTTAGTGGATTCAGGGTCTCACCATTTATTTGGGTCAGGCTGGTCTGGAACTCCTGATCTCAGGTGATCCACCGGCATCGGCCTCCCGAAGTGCTGGGATTATAGGCTTGAGTCACCAGAGACTGATGCTTCTAAGGCATATTGTTAGGTCAAAAGGCAAGAGGCAGAAGATTCTAAACAACATATACACACAATCATTATTTGTATAAGTATCATTTCTTCATGCAAATGCATAGGAAAAGTTCTGAAGACACCCATATCAAACAGTGGAGAGGGGTGGAGAGGAAAAGAAGTGGGGAAAAAGTGGGGAGGGGGTTACTTTTTCCTCCATATGCCTCTGTATTGTTAATTTTTTTTTTTTTTTTTTTTTTTTTAGACAGTCTCACGCTGTCGCCCAGGCTGGAGTGCAGTGGTGTGATCTCGGCTCACTGCAACCTCCGCCTCCTGGGCTCAAGTAATTCTCCTGCCTCAGCCTCCCGAGTAGCTGGGACTACAGGCGCACACCAATACTCCCAGCTTATTTTTGTATTTTTAGTAGTATCTGGGTTTCACTGTTTGGCCATAATGGTCTCAATCTCTTGACCTTGTGATCTACCCGCCTCGGCCTCCCAAAGTGCTGGAATTACAGGCGTGAGCTACCGTGCCTGGCCTATTGTTAAATTTTTTTATAGCCTGAGTGTGTTCGTGTATTAGTTGTATTTTTTTAAATGAGGTAAAACTATATATATGCTGATTTGGAAATATACTCAATATACATTGTTAACATAAATGTTAACACACATGCAATTGTGTATACATACAAAACAATCTGTAAGAATCTGTAACAAAATTTTAACAGTGGTTATTCTGTGGAGCAGGGAAGGGACAGGAACTTTGAATTTTTTTTTTTTTTTTTATAAAAAAGATGGGGTTTCACCATATTGGTCAGGCTGGTCTTGAACTCCCAACCTCAGGTGATCCACCTGCCTTGGCCTCCAAAGTGCTTGGATTACAGGCATGAGCCACCATGCCCGGCCAGGAACTTTGAAGTTTTTTGTTACCTGCTTTGGTACTGTTTGGATTTGTTACGACAAGCAAATATTTATTTTATTCTTAAAACAATAAAACCTATTTTCTAAGGAGAGTTTGGAAGAATGTATGAATGAGATGAGGAAATTAAGAGACTCTGGTGGGGGGCACTCAGGCTCTCACCCTGAGCTTGTTCAGAGGAGAGGACAGTGGCCCAGGCCCTCCTGGCCAGGTCAGGAGAAGGGCAGGAAAGGTGCCTTCTCATTAGAGAGGGCCCCCATCACACACGGGTGCGGGACCACCCAGAGCTAGCGTCCCCAGCCTTCCAGGACCCCATTCATCCCACCTTCCCAACATAAGCCCCAAGACTGGTCCCAGTAAAACATGGCACTTTGCAGCCTCTCCCGCCTTGTCCATACCGTGTGCCCTCTGCTGGGGGCACCTTCCCTTTCTTCTATCTGGATAAGCCCTGCTTGTTCTCAGAGGCACCTACCTTCTGAGGTGCCCTCCCCTGAACTCACCTGGCTCCTCTTGGGCTCAGTCTCTTGAATGAGGGACTGTCTTTCATCTCAGGCAGGAAGTGGGATCCTTAGTGCAAAGGAGATCGATTACCTTACCCAGGATCCCCACTGAAAGGGCTTCCTTTTCAGCACTACCAGCTCTACCAACACTTCACACTGTGGGATTTCAGCAGAAAGATGGGAAATCTGATACCCCATGCGAGCTCACAGGGCTGTGTCAACAAGTGTTTTTCCCAATTAGGGAATAGTGTGTGTGCGGGGTGACTGGGTGGCCAGCATGCAGACACATGGAAACACGGAGATCCCGGGAGAGATTCCAGGTCCCGCAGGGTGGTCTCCAGAGATGATCAGATGGCAAGGTGAGATCTGGGGAAAACAAGCTGTGGCAGTTAAAGGAGGTCCCTTCCAATCTCCATAGAGGTTGGCGATGATCTTGGAATTGGGGGCTGATTCCAGAGGCAGTAATAGCAGCAATAGCTGAACATTTATGAATTTTCATGCCAGACACTCAGCACTTTACGTATGTCTTCTCATTTCACCCCCTTAACAACTCTGTGAGGAATGTACTAAGATTATACCTATTTTACAAGTAAAGAAACTGAGGCTTAGAGAGGTTGTATGGCTTATCCAGGGTTGCAGGGCCAGAGTTCAAATCCAGACGGCTTTATGTTAGAGCGAACACTCAACCTCCAAGCTAGGGCTCTCAAACTCAGATCCCTGCAGGACCCAGTTGGGTAGCGGACGAGCTAGAAACCCACACACTCTTTGCTTTGACTGGATGTGGGTCCAGCGTACTAGCTCTTCCGATTCAGCTAGAAAAGTCAGAATTTTTTTTTTTTTTAGACAGAGTTTTGCTCTAGTCACTCAGGCTGGAGTGCGATGGTGCCATCTTGACTCACTGCAACCTCTGCCTCCCAGGTTCAAGTGGTTCTCCAGCCTCACCCTCCTGGGTAGCTGGGATTACCATGTCTGGCTAATTTTTGTATTTTTGTATTTTTAGTAGAGATGAGGTTTCACCATGTTGGCTAGGATGGTCTTGAACTCCTGACCTCAGGTGATCCACCTGCCTTGGCCTCCCAAAGTGCTGGGATTACAGGCGTGAGCCACTGTGCCCAGCCGAAAAGTCAGAAATCTTGATTCTTACATGCAATTCTCTGATGAAAATCTCCTTTTTAAAATAGTGTAGGCTGGGTGCCAGCACTTTGGGAAGCCGAGGCAGGTTGATCACCTGAGATCAGGAGTTCGAGATCAGGCTGAGGGAGGCAGATCACCTGAAGTCAGGAGTTTGAGACCAGCCTGGCCAACATGGTGAAACCTTGTCTCTACAAAAATACAAAGATTAGCTGGGCATGATGGCAGATGCCTGTAATCCCAGCTACTCGTGAGGCTGAGGCGAGAGAATCGCTTGAATCCAGGAGGCAGAGGTTACAGTGAGCCAAGATCATGCCATTGCACTCCAGCCAGGGTGACAGAACGAGACTTGATCTCAAAAAAAAAAAAGTAGCATAAGGGCAAAACAAAAGCAAAATGAGTAGTGTGAAGGCAAAACACTTCTACAGGCCAAATGCAGCCCTAGGGGCTGTTTGTTTGCAACCTCTGTCCCATTCTTAGGGAATACAAAGTCATCGTCTCACCTGTTGAGTAAACTCAGTTACTCATCTGTCATGCAAATTTGCTTATGCATCCTGGGGCTGGAGGTACACCTGTGTGCGTGAAGGAGCGTGCACATGTGCCACACACAGGTATGGGCGCCGACAGAATACTGTGACTTACACATCATGGCCGCGGTGACCTCAGGCATCTCTTCAGAGCCCAGCCCAGATTCGACCCTAGGGGGCTGCAGACTGTCCAACTTCGCTGTGATTTCTAAGGTCCCACTCTATGCCAGGTACAGTGCTGAGTGTTTTGTATGTATTGTGTCAGATGCTTAGGAACTTGCCTAAAATGAGTCTCTCTGCTTCTCCCAGTGAATCTCACATGGCCATCTTCAGTATCACTAGCATGCAAGGGCCACTTACATGTGTGTGCCAGGCCCCACGGAGGGCTTAGCTCATTCAATCCTTAGGACTCTGTGAGGTAGGTACTAGGATTTCTTCAATTCATAGAGGAGCAAATTAAAGAGCAAAGAGGTTACTGCTTGCCTGAAGTCACATAGCTACAGTAGCTCTAAGAATGTATAGAAGGACAACCTGGGTAACATGGCAAAACGCCATCTCTACAGGGTTAGCCAGGCATGGTGGTGCGTGCCTATGGAGGCTGAGGTGGGAGGATCGCTTGAGCCCAGGAGGCAGAGGTTGCAGTGAGCTGTGATCACGTACGTCACGGCACTACTCCAGCATGGGAGACAGAGTGAGATCCCGCCTCAAAAACAAAACAAAACGAAATGAAACAAAAATAGCAGGGAGTGGTGGCTCACATCTGTAATCCCAGCACTTTGGGAGGCCAAGATCGGTGGATCGCCTGAGGTCAGGAGTTTGAGACCAGCCTGGCTAACATGGTGAAACTCTGTCTCTACTAAAAATACAAAAATTAGCTGGATGTGGGGGCGCACGCCTGTAATCCCAGCTACTTGGGAGGCTGGGGCAGGATAATCGCTTGAAACCAGGAGGCGGAGGTTGCAGTGAACTGAGATCGCACCATTGTACTTCAGCCTGGGCAACAAGAGTGAAACTAACAAAAACAAAAGCAAACAAAAACAAAACCTGCCTCCCCCACTCCCCAACAAGTAGCATATTGCATACAGCAAATAGCATGGGCTTTGTAAAGTCTGTCCGTAGCTGAGCAGGTGGGGTGGTGGGTGGGACAGGCGGGGCCCACTTCCCTGCTGTAGCCCGAAGAGCACCAGCTCGGGCTCCCCTTCCCCACGGGGGCTGAGTCATAGGGATCCGGTCCGGGTGCTGCTCAGACTCCAGGCCCTTGGTGATGCCCTGCCGGGCAGGGGCTGGTGTGAACCAGTGGCGAGTGGCCCCACTCCAGGAAATGGCTCAGGATGACTTGGCCCAGCTCACCTGGGAGGGTGTGGCTGGTGCTGGCACTCCTACCTGCTCGAGAGCTTCCTGTCCAAGCCTCCAACAAAGGCAACACAGGCTAGTGCTTGAGACAGCCCAGCACTGAGTCACATGCCCTGGGGTGAGGTCTACTGCAGGACTTCAGCACCCAGCGCTGCCCCAGCCTGGGCAGCCTCTTTACACACTGATTCGGCCCCTCAGACATAGACCAGGTGGAAATGTGCCATCACCAAGAATTTTCAACATTGCATTGTTCGTCTCGCTCACTGGTCTCCAAGCCTCATCGAATGCTACCTCCTCCATGTTATTCAGTCCTGGCTCCTTACATTGTACCTTCAAGGCCCCTGCCTAGGGTGACCCAGCCCACAATCTTCCTCCCTGCAGTGTGTCCTTCACACAGTGGCCAGATGTGTGGCCAAATGTGTTGCTAGCACAGGCTGTGGAGGCTCTGGCCATCTGACACAGCCCTTGTCAGAGGTCCTGTGCCCTGACCAGTTCAGCCCACCGCAGACTCCCTCCTTCCAGTTCCTCAACATCCTGAAACTCTGTCTTGCTTCTTTGCCTGCTCTTTCCTGGGTTTCCTGTTCAGAATGTCCTTTCCCTGCTCTATGCGCCTGGAGTAGGCTGAATAATTGCCCTTAGAAGAGAGTATATCCCAGACCCCGAAACCTGTGCATGCTCACTTACTGAACAACAACCACCAATAAAAGGTGGTAGGGGTGGGTCTTTGAAGATCTGCAGATGAGATTAAGCAAACCATTTTGAGATGGGGGCAATTATTGGGACTTATCCAGTGGGCCCTGTACGCAGTCCTGTATTCTTACAAGAGAGGGGCAGAGGGAGGTTTCACTATACCCAGAGAAGGCAATGTGAAGATTGAGCAGAGGGAGCTTTGAAGATGTCAGCTTTGATGACTGGAGTGGTGGGACACAAGCCAATGAACACCAGCAGCCACCAGAGGCTGGAAGGAGCGAGCGATGGATACTCCCTAGAGCCTCAAGGGGGAGCCCAAGCCTGCCCACTCCTTGATTGTAACCCAATGAAACTGATTTTGGACTCTGGCTTCCAGAACTGTAAGAGAATAAGTGAGTGTTAATTGATTTTTTTTTTTTTTTTTTTTTGAGACAGGGTCTTGCTCTGTTGCCCAAGCTGGAGTGCAGTGGCACGATCTTTGCTCATTGCAGGCTCGACTCCGAGGCTCAAGCAATCCTTTCACCTTAGCCTCCCAAATGGCTGCGACTACAGGCTCGTGCCACCACACCCAGCTAAATTTTTTTGCAGAGAGGAGGGCTCACTATGTTGTTCAGCCTGGTCTTGATCGAACTCCTGAGCTCAAGCAATCCACCCACCTTGGCCTCCCAAAGTGCTGGGATTACAGGTATGAGCCCCCTCAGGCAGCCCAAGTGGGTG
The DNA here is from genome assembly GCA_963574635.1 of Cheracebus regulus. NCBI lineage: Eukaryota > Metazoa > Chordata > Mammalia > Primates > Pitheciidae > Cheracebus > Cheracebus regulus. The sequence continues at coordinate 112,404 of CAUYQU010034880.1, read as the reverse complement.
CTATTTTAAGCCACCAAATTTGTAGAAAGTTATTACTGCAGCCACAGGAATCTAATACACTGCCCAAATCCTGTTCTTGATCCAAGGACAGGTTTTAATGGCTTCCCACTCACCCTCAACCTTCCCTCATCATTGAAACCTTCGGGAACTTTATCCCTGCATCCGGAATCCATCATTTCCTTACTGCTGATGAACAGGTCAGTATTGCATGCACTTCTTTGTTTTATAATGATGGTTTAGTTCAGTTTTCTCCCAAAGACTGTGAACTCTGAGAAAATGAAAACCTTATGTTTTCACTTTTGTATCTCCACACTCAGCCCTGGGCCTGGCTCCCAGTAGGGTCTCGGGAGCATAGCACTGCTGCATTACATAACTCCACGGCCATCATTCATGCCCGATGCTGTGGATTATGAACCCTGAGAGCACAGTTCCAGAGGATACCATTTTCTTTCTCTCTCTCTTCCTCTCTCTCTTCCTCCGTCCTTCCCTCCTTTCCTCCCTCCCTCCCTTCCTTCCTTTCTTCCTTTCTTTTGTTTGACAGAATTTCACTCTTGTCACCTAGGCTGGAGTACAGTGGTGCGATTTCAGCTCACAGCAGCCTCCGCCTCCCAGGTTCAAGTGATTCTTGTGCCTCAGCCTCCAGAGTAGCTGGGATTATGGGCATGCGCCCCCATCCCTGGCTAATTTTTGTATTTTTAGTAGAGGCGGGGTTTCACCATGTTGGCCAGGCTGGTCTCGAACTCCTGGCCTCAAGTGATCCGTCCACCTTGGCTTCCCAAAGTGCTGGGATTACATGCGTGAGCCACAGTGCCAGGCCAGGATACCATTTTCATGGAAGACACTAAATCATGTTTCCTGGAATGGGCAGCACTGCATTTCTAGATACATTTATCAAATAAATGAATTGTACTCCACTCTCCTCCTCCAAAACAGAAAGCTATTCCCATAGACAAAGGGTTTCTGGGCCTCCTTTGGATGATGGGCACCATTAGGTGATAAAGGTGGGTCTGTTGAGGGGTCACTTTGGGGAAGTAGATACTCTGATTTGCACGTGGAAATTCCAGTGATATCTACAAAATGTGTATCATTCTCTCTCTCTGTCTCTCCCCTGCTATCAAATATTAGAGGCAACTTAGAAGGCGAGGGAAATTCTAAGTTAGAAAGGGACAGTCAGCACAGCGGGGAGCCAGGTTTGAGGTTGAGAGCAAAGAAGCAGGACATAAAGTCCAACCTACTTGCTGCACACCAAATCCCCAGATGTTTTGGAGCTACCAGAGCATGAAAGTGCAGACACGCTTGGTTACATATTTCTCAATATCTAAGAATGAACATATGGCCAGGCGCAGTGGCTCATGCCTATAACCCCAGCACTTTGGGAGGCTGAGGCAGGCAGATCGCTTGAGGTCAGGAGTTCAAGACCTGCCTGGCCAACATGCTGAAACCCCGTCTTTACTAAAAATTTAAAAATAAGCTGGCATGGTGGCGGGCACCTGTAATCCCAGCTACTCGGGAGGCTGAGGCAGGAGAATCGCTTGAACCTGGGAGGCAGAGTTTGCAGTGAGCCGAGATCACACCACTGCACACCAGCCTGGGCCACAGAGGGAGACCCTGGCAAAAACAAACAAACAAAACAAAATGACAAGTATAAGAACTGACTGCAGCATTGTGTGTAATATTAAAAAAAAAAAAACTGGAAACAGCCATAAGTCCATAGATAAACACATTGTAGCACCTTTATGATGCAAATAAATGCAATACATTATTATACTGCAATTGAAATAAATGAACCAGACCTATCTGTATTCATATGGATAAATCTCAAAACATAAGTTGGGGAAACTTGATTGTATCTGTTTGTTAGTGAGAGTTCTCCAGATAAACAGAATTAATAGGATACATATATGAACACATTTATTATGGGAATTGACTCATGAGATTATGGAGGCCAAGAAGTCCCACAATCTGCCGTCTGTAAGCTAGAGACCCAAGAAAGCTGGTGGTAATTCCATCCAGGTCCAAAGGCCTGAGAACCAGGAGTTTCAATGTTCAAGAGCAGTTGAAGATGGATGTCTCAGCTCAAGAGTAGAGAGAGAGACAGAATTTGCCTTTTCTCCACACATTCATTCTATTCAGATGCTTCAAGGATTGAACAAATCCCACCCACATTGGACAGGGTGGATCTCTTTACCGAATCTATTGATTCGAATGCAGGAAGCACCCTCACAGACATACCCAGAAATAATATTTTACCAGCTATCTGGGCGTCCATTAGCCTGGTCAAGTTGATACATGAAGTTAACCATTATAGTCTGTAATGTTCCACTTTATAAACAAGGGTAGAAGAAAAAATTGCTATCATATTAGGATTTTATAAACTAGGTAGTAGTTTCACAGGTGTTCACTATATTCTTCTTCTTCTTCTTCTTCTTTTTTGACACAAAATTTTGCTCTTTTGTTGCCCAGGCTGGAGTGCAATGGTGCAATCTCAGCTCACCAAAACCTCTGCCTGCCTCCTGGGTTCAAGCAATTCTCCTCCCTCAGCCTCCTGAGTAGCTAGGATTACAGGCATGCAGCACCATGCCTGGATAATTTTGTATTTCTAGTAGAGATGGGGTTTTTCCATGTTGGTCAGGCTGGTCTCGAACTCCCAACCTCAGGTGATCCACCTGCCTCGGCCTCCCAAAGTGCTGGGATTACAGGTGTGAGCCACCGCACAGGCCTTGTATTATGCTTTATCGTGTGTTAAAAATGTTCACAATAAAACAATTAACTGTCTTTTAAAATGCTGGATGATGGGAAGAAGTTGATATTAAAGAGTTGAGTTTTGTATCATCTTGGAGTAAAATGCCCTTACGTGCATCTGACGCTCTTTAAGAAGTCAAAATATTTGGTGGATATGCTATTGGCTCCCCCAAGTCCAAGCCCTATGTGACTAAGCTAAATCCAGTAATCAAACTCCCCTTGCCAGTGATGGGTTCAGGAGGGCTGAGGACCCACTTCAGGCCAGGGAAATGGAAAAATAAATGGTGGGGAGGGATTCGATGAACTATTTCCTCACTCGTAAGGACAGTAGGAGGAGATGGCCTCATTTCTTGACATGGTTTTTGTATTAGGCCTTTCTTGCATTGTCGTAAAGAATTACCTGAGACTGGGTAATTTATAAAGAAAACAGGTTTAATTGGCTCATGGTCCTGCAGTGTTTACAGGAAGCATGGTGCTGGCATCTGATCAGCTTCTAGGGAGGCCTCATGAAGCTTACAATCATGGCAGAAGGCAAAGGGTGAGCAGGTATGTCACATGGCTAAAGCAGGAGCAAGCACATTTTTAAGTGACAGGTCTCAGGAGAAGTCACTATCATAAAGACAGCACAAGCCATGAGGGATCCTCCCTCATGAGCCAAATACCTCCCACCAGGCCCCACCTCCAGCATTGGGGATTTCGGTTCAAAATGAGATTTGTTCAGGGTCAAATATCCAAACTATATCAGCTGTGTTAGCTGTGACGGCTGGAAGGAATGCTGTCATATTGCTACCATCCAGAGAATGAAATCGCACAAGGAAGGGCAGAGCTGAAGGGTCCGGGAGCTTAGGTGCTGGTATTGTTGAGTTTTTGGTTGTATGGTGGGCAATGCAGGTACAGATACAAGCAATAAATGTCCTATTGCCCACTTGTTTGAGGGGAGGTTAATTGGTTGAGGTTGAAAACAACTTAATTGATTCTAGGGACTCGGGGGAAAGGGTAGGAGGGAAGTGAAGGATAGAAGACTACACATTAAGTAACGTATATACTGCTCAGGTGATAGGTGCACCAAAATCTTAGAAATCACCACTAAAGAACTTATTCATGTAACCAAACACCACCTGCGTCCCAAAAACCTATTGAAATTTAAAAAACTTATAAGAATATACATATTTGGTGAAAAAAGAAAGCATCTTAATTGATTCAGTAAATAGTTTCTAATTTTAAAAATTAATATATATATTCTCCCATAAACACTGAATAATACAGAATAAACATAACAGTTTCACAGTGTCCCAATCCCATCATCCTGCCTGGACCATTTTTAGTACATACAGTTATTGTGTGTGTGTATATATATACACAGTATGCGTGTGTGTATATAGGTATATAGTGTGTGTGTATGTATATATATATATATATATATGTATAATAAAAACACATATGTGGGCTTTATTTTTTTTTTGAGATGGAGTCTCATTCTGTTGCCCAGGCTGGAGTAGCACGATCTTTACTCACTGCAACCTCCGCCTCCCAGGTTCAAGTGATTCTCCTGCCTCAGCCTCCTGAGTAGCTGGGATTACAGGTGTGCACCACCATGCCTGTCTAGTTTTTATATTTTTAGTAGAGATGAGGTTTCACCATGTTGGCCAGGCTGGTCTCAAACTCTTGACCTTATGATCTGCCTGCCTTGGCCACCCAAAGTTCTGGGATTACAGACGTGAGCCACTGCACCCGGCCTCACATAAGTTTTTGTTTTAAGAAAATTGTAGCTATTATTATATATAGATGACTCTTTAACTTGCTCTTTTTGCTGAAAAATTGGTTTTGAAAAATTTTCCATGTCAGGATCTAACCATCTCCTTCATTTAAAAATGTCATACTTCACAGTGTGGGAACACTCAAGTCAATTTCACTTTTCCTTTACTGGTGAACATTCAGATATACCTCTTTGGACACTGGTGAAAATGCTTCTGAAGAGCAAATGCACTGAAGCAGAATTACTGAGTTAATTTTGAATTTTGCTAGAAGCCGTTGGCTTGCCCAGAGAATGCTCATGCCATTTAGTCTTCTCCCTCTTCCTGTCTCCTCTCCATCTGCTGCAACCCCCATGCAACAGGGTGCATTTCTCCCAGAGTGAAGCTCTGTGTGTCCATGGAAGAATGAGAGAAATGAGAAGAGGAGACACTGGCTCTGCCTTCAGAAACTTTCTTTCTCTTAGTTGGAAAGACAACAACATTCAAGGCATTAGGGATTCACCAGAGATGATCTTGAGAATATTCAATTACCCATGATAAGAATACGTGTCAGGATAGAGGCCTTGCCCTAGCGCCCCCAGACAGAGGCTGAGAGGCCCCCATGCTAAGCCAGGCATTAACGCTTTTGTTGCTAGATCATAGGAAGGTCTCAAGGATTCCCAAGGAAGTGGCTGAAAAGTACAGACAGAAATGGCTACACCAGTGCATATGGGCTGCAGGAAACCCAAGGAGGCACAGGTCCTGAGTACTGTGGAATTCCGGACTCCAACACAGGTTCTTGGAGGAAGAGGTTTTCTTGCAGAATTTGGGCAGGGAGGAAAAGCAACCAGGGCAGGGGACGCTACCAAAGGCAAGCCTGACCCTCCGCTTTTCTTCTTTGTGTATATGTCCTTCTTGTGCTCCTCTGTAGGCCCACTCCTTTTCCCAGTCTGGGGTGGGGAGCGGGGGGCGGGGGCCGGAAGGATACATTGATCTGGGGCAAATTTATTCGGTTTGAAAGAAACACCAAATGAGTGACTTTTTTTTTTTTTTTTTTTTTTTTTTAGATGGAGTCTTGCTCTATCGCCCAGGCTGGAGTGCAATGGCACGATCTCAGCTCACTGCAACCTCTGCATCCCAGGTTCAAGCGATTCTCCCTGCCTCAGCCTTCCAAGTAGATGGAATTACAGGCACCCGCCACCATGTCCAGCTAATTTTTGTATTTTTAGTAGAGACCAGATTTCACTATGTTGGCCAGGCTGGTCTTGAACTCCTGACCTCAGGTGATGTGCCTACCTCGGCTTCCCAAAGTGCTGGGGTTACAGGTGTGAGCCACCGTGCCCGGCCATGAGTGACTTTTAAGAAATGAAAAGACTTCATCAAATCCTCCCGGACCCCAGTTGTCTGTTTTGAGCAGTAGAGAAAGGTAAGAGCCGAAAATTCCTATTTTTTCACCATACTGGGTTGAAGGATCTGTGGAGTTACCCTCTGGTAGAGGCAGTCAGAGCCTTCGAAAAGGGTGTTTTTAATCCACGGGGACTTCCTGAGCTTGGCTGGACTTCTGTGGTGTTGTGCTATGAGACCATCCATCACTCAGGCACTCAGCGAGCCCACTTCGACCCCCAAGAACGCTGATGAGGGTCTTCCTGCCCCTTAGACATACTTGGAGTAATGGAGACCCCAAAAGCGAGAGCTGCTTGAGGTCAAACAGGTGTTTAGGAGCAAGACCACAAGCAGGGCTGTGCTGTCTGCTGGGCCATCATCTTCTAGTGCTGTGAGGAGTGTGGGGACGAGATGGGGACGAAGGAGGCAGCTCGGCTCCAGAGCCTGCTCCATGGTGGAAGGTGGAGAGCCCAGGGTCCCATGATCACTTCCTGCTTGGCTCGGGAAGGTTTAATTCTTTTAAAGAGAGACACTGGACACGTCCCAAGATTTTCTTGGTCCCCAGCTCAGGCCGACCCAGTTCTTGCGCTCGGCCTGGGGAAGACAGGTGAGGAAGACGCCATCTTTGGTCTCAGGGCCCAGGTGCGAAGGTCGTTTGGCACCGTCTCTCCTGCCTGCCAGATGTGGGCAGGGCCCGTCAGGTTCTTTCCCCTTGCTCTCTCGGCCGTTTCCCCGACACCCGCAGGCCTTCCATAGCTCTTTGGACTGAGACCCAGGGCCTCGCAGGGAATCACGAAGGAGCAGGAACTGCACGCTGCTCCTCAGATCCGCGTGCCCGAGGTCACCGGGGAACAAAGAAGTTATTTATTTTTCCTTCTAGCTCAGATGAGAGAGGGCGTTGTCTTCCATAGAAAGACGCTGCGAACTCCGCCCTCGTCCCCCTTTTTCTTGGCCCTTCCGTGCGGGTGCCGCTGTTTAAAGTAAGGCCCCGAGTCTCCAGCACTTTGTGGAGTGCTGGAAGAACGCAAGCGCACGCGAGAATCTGGGCCGGCGGAGCGCCAGGAGCCCCATCCGCAGCCGGAGGAGAGTCGGGGTGTGTCGGGGTGTGTTTGCTCGTCGGCTGAAGGCCCCATCGCCCCCCGGGTCCCCGCCCTGCCCCAGAAAGCGTTCCCCACGAGAGCCCGGAGTCCTGCGCACCTGGAGCGCGCTCCGCGTCCACGTCCAGAGGGCGCTGCAAACTGGCGCCCGGGCACCGACTGCCGGCCCTTCAGCCCCTCTCCCAGGCAGCGCCTCCGCACCCAGGGCCCGGGTAGAAAGGGGTGCGCCCCGGCCCCACCACTTAGGGAGCAGCCGAGCTGAAAGGCCCAGAACCTTGGCGTGTGGAGACCACAGCTCCCGAAGGCGAGGCTCGGCCACTAGAGGAGAGGGAACCGGGCGGGCACGGACCCTAGGGGGCGGGTCGGGGGCGGGGCTGCGGCCGCGGGCGGGGCGTTCCGAAAGGGCCGGGAGGGGTTGCTCGGGGGGCGGGGTCCTGGGGGGTGTAGACGGGCTGGCCGAGACCTGGCGGAGCTGGGGGTGGGGGGCTAGTTTTTGCAACGGCTGAGGAACGGCCTGTGGGTTTATTATAAGGCGGAGCTCGGCGGGAGAGGTGCGGGCTGAATCCGAGCCCAGTGGAGAGGAATCCGGCAGTAGGGAGCGGACTCCAGCCGGCGGACCCAGCAGCCCTCGCCTGGGACAGCGGCGCGCTGGTCAGGCGCCTAAGAGAGCATCGAGCAGCGCAACCCGCGAAGCCGGCCCGCAGCCGCGACCCGCGCAGCCTGCCGCGCTCCCGCCGCCGGTCCGGGCAGCATGAGGCGCGCGGCGCTCTGGCTCTGGCTGTGCGCGCTGGCGCTGAGCCTGCAGCCGGCCCTGCCGGTGAGTGCGGCCCGCGGCCCGCGGCCCGGCGGGGAGGCGGCGGGAAGCCGGGGCTGGTTACTCGCCGATGCCGGCGGCTGCACGTGGAGGGGGAGGGGGAATGGGAATTCTCTTCTTCCCGCGCTGGTCCGGCGGGTCCCGGGACGGTGAGCTCCGAGGCCAGGGCTCCAGCCCCAATTCCCTCCGCTGTCGGTGGGCGCCGCACTGGTCCCGCGCTGGGGAGGAGGGGGCCGAGGCCCCGCGCTCAATTATGTAAAACGTCTCCACATGTGTCGGAGCCCGCCAGCCCACAGCGGCGCCCGGGGTCGCCCGCTCCCACCTCCCTCGCCCCGCCGCCCTCGTCGGCGACCCGGGGGAATGCAGTGACCGCGGCCACAACGCCCCTCCCGCAGACCCTAATTCAAACGAGACCAGCGGGCTTGCGCCCCAGCGCCACCGAGCCCGGGCGCCCGGCCCCTTGCGCCGGGGCAAGTTTGGGCGCAGCGCAGCCGGCGCGGGAGCGGGCGGGCGGGCGTGTTGGCCCCGGGAGACGGGCCAGGGCTGCGTGGGGGACGCGGGCGAGCGGCTCCGGGGCCTCGGGCTTGCCGTGGGCCGCTCGAGGTAAGCGGGGTCGGCCCGGCAGCGGGTGGTTCCTGGAAGTTGGCCTCGGAACGCTGGAGACCCGGAGGAGCCCAACTTCTGGGCTGCTGAAGTTGAGCTGGCCCCGGAGGGCGCGTTCCCGTGCCGGGCACGGCTGGGGCGCCGGCGCCTTCCACGCGAGGGGACCCGGGAATGGCCTCCTGCTCCCCGACTCGGCTTTGTGCTGAAGCCGCGCGGAGGGAAGGCGGGTCCCTTCGCCCGCCCAGTGGAGCTAGGGGGAAAGGGGCAGATGTGGAGCTCGAGGCTGGAGGAGGCCTTTGGGTGAGATGCAGCATCCACCTTCAGCGGGACTCAGGCTCCACTAAATAGGGACGTGGCCGACAAAGCAGCCCAAGGGTCCCCAGAAAGTGGCTCTCCCGCCCCGGCCTCCGGCCGGTAGCCCGCCTTCCCCAATGGGGGCGCTTTGTTCTCGGCCCCTGTAACCCTTTCCTGGGAACCGCCCCGCAGCGCCGGCCTTAACGGGGGCTGGGACTTGGGCCACCGCCAGGTGTCAGCGCGGGCCCTCGGGTGCCCGCGTCCTCCTCCCCAGCCCCCGCGCCCGGTGCTGGCGTCCCGGGGTTCTCCCGGCGGGCCGGCTCGGCCATCCCCAGGGATACAGAGGGGAGGTGCAGAGCCAGGGGCGCTTCCCGTTCCGGAAGTGGCGGTCTCTCGCCACCACATCTGGACAGCTCGACTTCCCCAGCTCTGGCAAAGGGAGGCACGTGGGCAGGGAAGGGGCGGGGGCAGGGTGAACACTCGGGTCCTCCACTGCTAATGTGACATCTGGACAAGTCCCAGCGACACTGACTCTCTGTAGGGGTTGCCCTCTGTAATAGCGGCCAGTTATTGAGTGCTTTAGGGACGTTTTTACAGGGTCTGGCTCATGGGAGGTGAGGTGGGGACAGTCGTTTTTGAGGCTGATGTGTAAAGTGCCCTCCCTGCTTCCCAGGTGACTCTTGCTTCCAAACATTTTCAGGTCCCGGAGAAGGTCCCAGTGCCTATTGAACTGCGGATGGGATGGACTGTGGGTGCCGTATCTGGGAGGACGGGGAGGGCCATGATTTCCGAGCTGGGTCTCACGCACTCCTGGCTTTCAGGTTCAAGAAGCTGCTCTCTAGGGTGGTGGTTTCTGCGGGACTGAGCCTGTGCTTGGTCTTCGCTCTGACTTTGGAGAAGAGAGTGGAGCTGCGTGGCTTACCTTCCTCGACCGCCTGCCATCACCTCACTGCCCCATTCTCTCTAGGCACATGCTGGGACCTCAGTAGGGGCGGCTGAAGTTGGGTCCTCCACCTATTTCCGGCTGGATTTAGGAGGGCTGCTGGTTCCTTTGCCTGCCTGGGGTAGAGTAGCAGACATTCCAGAGCCCTAGGATCCCACCGCACTCCACCTGGGGAGGCAGGTGGAGTCTGGGATTCCCTGTGGACTGCCTTTCCTGGAGTTTTCTGTGGGCTAGGGCAGAGGCTGCAGTGTGAGGTGTTATTTCTTGCCCAGAAACTTGGTCATAGGGCCCAGGAGGCAGGAAAGTCTCAGAAGGGGAGACTCCCTGGAGCTGCAGGGAAGGAAGGCTTCCTGGAGGAGGTGCTTGAGCTGAGCCTGAAAGCCCCACCTGAGCTTTGGGGTCAGACTCTAGCTTGTAACTTAGGTGTTCCTTTTGCTTTTTCTGATCTTACAAAGTTTAATTTTTTTTTCTTTCCCAGTTCTGCCTTCTCCCTCTTACAGTGACTGTCCATGTTGCGTTAAAGTTGGGGACACACTGCTTCCCAGAGCTCTGACACCCCTTTCTTAAAAGAAATCAGGCAGCTGGAATTTGCTTAAGATGGGAGAAGGTGTCCACAAGTGGCAGAGATCTGCCCCTCTCTGAAAGTTCACAATGGCCCCAGTGGGAAGCAGGTCAGAAACCCCCTGGGGACCGGGGAGGCAGGGAGTGGCTGAATGGGTGAGGGGAGGCCGCTAGGAGAGGAGGTTGCTCAAAACCACTCCCAAGAGACTAAAACAGGTTTGTCTAAAAAGGGTTCTCACTCTCTCTCTCTCTCTCTTTCTGTATGTGTCTGTGTGTGTTTCCTGTGGTCTTTTGTTTCTGCCATGTAAGAGAAATTACTTGTTCTCGAATAGTTATTTGTTGTTTTTCTTCCTTTCTCTCTCCTCTTTCTTGAAAGGCATAAAATCCCTTTTGCCCTAATTATGGGGGCTAGTAGAGACATTTTCCCACAGCCTGGCAGAGAGGGTAGAGGGGGAGGCACTTGCTGCCTCCGCTCGGGCTCAGAGCCTTCTAGAAGTGATGTCACCCCTGGCTTGGGCTCCACAGGGAGGGTGGAGCTGGTTTAAGTCTCTACCTGTGGCTCCTGATGGGTTCTAGTAAAACCTCATTAACACACATTGGTAGGGAGACAGTAAGAAAGGAGAGAGCCTGGAAAGAATTAATGAAAAGCTTGATTTCTGCATTTTCTAGAGGAATCTTTTCTGTTGCAGCAGAATTTTGGATTCCTGAAATCCCTTAGGAATGAGGTGTCCTGTGTATTCATGTTTTTTCATTGATCTAAGAATCCCTATTACCCTTTAAAGTATTCTTACTCTGGGCAGGACTCTCTGAAATACTTATTTCCCTTCCTTCATCAACCAAAAAATGCTAGGCATGATTTAATCTCTGCATGCCAGGGTCGTCACCCTCATTATTGTGCTGGGTTAGTACACTGTCTCCTGGATTTTCTGTGCCCTGAAGAGCACTTTGCCCCTGTGCCTGGTGTCCAGGTTGCTCTGTTTTGAATTCTGGTCTTTCTCCTTTTTCCATCTCTGTCTGAGAGCATCCAGAAGTGACATTTACATGCCTGAGTGTAGAACTTTTCCATTGTTACTTCAATTGTTCAAATTGTTAATTTTCTCCAGTGGCACTAAGAAACTAATCAGATGGGTTAGGCTCCTTTCCAGGCTGAGAGTTTTAGGCTCTGGGTAAGGTTCTCACCTGTGAGTGAGAATGTTGATCTGTGATATGTGGATTTTGTGCCCTTCATGACTTCAGCTGGGACCTGTTGCAGGCTCCTCTTTACCTCCCTGCACCCCACCTAGAGTAACAAAGAAGTGCTGCAAAGGCGAGGCCTTTAAGGGCCTCTCACTGGAGAGAAATGAGCCACCTCTTGGGGGAGCGCTTGCTGGCCCCCCCATGTTTCAAGTTCCTCGACCTGGTTCAACTTGTAAGTGACTTGCTGGTCACAGGTAGCCTGGACCGACCAGTTGAGGGCCATTATTCTTTAGCCTTGACTGTTACTCTCAGCTTCACCACATGTTTGATTTGGATTTTAGTTCCTGTTTCTGTGTAATCTGCATCCATACTGTGTGGCAGACCAGAAGTGGCTTTGGATTTCTGAGCCCCAGAACTGCCTCAGCTCTGCCAGTCATTTACTCCCTAATCTGGGGTGAGTCACTTTTCTTCCAAGTCTTGTTGTCCTCATCTGTAAAGCGGACATCATGATACCTGTTCTCCCTGTCCTCATTCTGTTATTTGCATATTCATTTCATAATGGATATGTGAAAGTACTTTGTGATGAAACTGCCTGAGGAAAGTTAGCTGTCAATATCATTAAGGTTACCTTGTTTTGATCGCCTACTGTTGAGGGCTCAGTACTTTTCTTTCATTCTTATTTAAACTTGACCCCAAACCTTTACTATGTATATCATTGCCCCATTTTGTGGATGAGGAAGCTGAGGCCTAGGGTGACGGGCCCTGCCACTGGCTGAGCCAGGGTTTGTATGTGTGTGCGTGTGTGTCTGGGTATGGTGTGAATACACTGCAAGGCTGTCAGGTCTCCCCTGAGAAGCCTGGCATCTGGGGACTGGCTGAACCCTGTAAGGCTCTGCTGGGCATTTGCTTGTCCATCCTGAAAAACCATGGGTGTGAGCGTTTTGGGCGGAGGGGCCCAGGCCAGGCTGAACTGGCCTGAATTGTGCCATCAGGCAAACTGAGCACTGGGTAACATTCTAGAGTTGTGTTGGGTTCAACTGATGGCCGCTCAGAAACAGGTGAGAGCTCATCACAGGAACAAAAGGGGGAGCTGAGAGAGCCGGGTGGGAATCGTGTGGCCTGGGCGTGGAGGGGCCTGTTTGGACGATGTCCTCGGGTTGAACTCCAGGTGGTGCCCAGCTTGCACCATCTTTTATCTTGGGTGCTGGGGGAAACATTCATGGAATTAGCAGATTCTTTTGTAAGCCTGGGAGGCGGGCAGCGTGGCACAGGTGATGGCCAGAATGCAGAACTCCTGGCTCTGGTGCCACAGTCACCTCCTGGTTCCCTCCAATGCCAGGTCCTGTGGGGGTGGGAGCAGCTCATGAGGAACTGGTCATTAAGTATTTGCTGGGCTTGAACTGCTGCCCAATTGCCTTCTTCTTTTCACCAGCCAGTTTTGTAGTCTTGGGTTGAAAGGGCCCCTGAGGCCCTGCCTAAGTGTGTCTAGAGAAGAATGAGATTCAGTGAGTTTGTGGAAAGAGGGCTTCTGGCACCAGGATTCTATACCCCGTCACTTCTGTCTCAGTTGTTCCAGCAGAGGCTGGGTTTTGGATGGGAGCATGCATTCTGGAATCTTCCACTGAGTGGGACATGACACACCATGATAGGCTCCAGGGGAGGGCCACAGGGAGGCATGTTTGGGGTCATGGAGGTGAGGCCGCAGAGGCAAGACCCTGGGCTTGTGGCCACTTCAGCAACTGTCACGTCCAGCTGCAGGTGGTCACGGGGAGCCCACGCCACCACCTACCCTGGAAGGGTGAGCTTTATCTGTGATGATACTGCTTCTGCCCGCCCTCAGGAAGCCTTCATTTGGGTGGGGAGACAGTATGAGAAGAACCTGGGCACTCTTGAGACAGGCACACCGGGCCAGCTCGCCTGTGGTCAGTGCTGTGGGGATCTTGGGGAGGGGTGGTCTGAGACTCTGCTGGAAAGTGACCTGCTTTTTGGCAGGGCCTGGAAGGGTGGGGGCAAGCTTACGGGGCAAAGCAGGGTGTGCCATGGGAAATCTTGGGACTTGGGGCCATTGAGTCAGGAGAGCAGAAGAGACGGTGGGTGGACCTGCGCCTGCACTTGCCCAGTGCCCTCTCCTGCTGCGCTCCAGGCTTCCCACGGCTGCCACTGGTTCCTCTCCCCATGGGAGCCCCTCAAGGGCCTCTGACCTCCTGGCTTTTATGGCTTCGTGGCTGCCTAATTCTAAGTAGAGGATGCCCCTCCTCTGGCCATCAGCCCTGCGAGAAACTCTCTGCTCAGTGATTCACCGGCGGGTTCCAACCCTGTCAGATGCCCTGTGTATGTGAGTGTGTGTGTGTATGTGTGTGTCTGTATATGTGTGTCTCCACATTTCCATGTGTCTGTATGTCCACGTGTCTGTGTGTGTGCCCATGTGTATCTGTTTGTGTCCATGTGTGTCTGTGTGTATGTCCCTCGGTGTGTGTGTCCATGTGTCTGTGTCTGTGTGTGTCCACACGTGTGTCTGTGGGTGTCTCTGTGTGTGTGTCCATGTCCGTGTGTCTGCGTGTGTGTGTGTTTGTATTTGTCTCTGTGTGTGTGTGTGTTTGCGTGTCTGTGTGTATCTGTGTGTTTGTGTGTCTGTCCGTGTGTATGGGGGGTGCCTACTGCACAGGTGGACACTGCAGTTGGGCCTTGCCTGGGCACCCCTGACTCTCTTTCCCCTTGGGCCTTCCTGCTTGTCAGGTGGCAGCCTCAGTTCTGGGGGAGCCTGGTCACTACCTGGCTGCAGCTTCCTTTTTGGACACCAGCTTCCTTTCTGCCTCCTATATCTGCTGGGGGTCTGTTCCCTTTTTCACTGTGACTCTGACATTCCTCATAGACTTGGCCTTGGAAGTCTGGAAGTTATTCCCATAGAGATGGGCAGTCAGGTCACCTGACATTCCTGGTTTAGCTGAGCCTGGACTGTGTGGCTAGGGCAGGCCGTTGCCCCTCTGGGCCTCAGTTTCCTCCTCTGCCAAAGGGTCCTTCTTCCCTTTCTCAGTTCTGAGAGCCACATGGCTAGAGAGAGACCTTATCTTGGGAAGGGCGGAGGTGGCACTGAAGGACTTGCTGGGGGCTCACATTCCACTGCCAGGATTCCTTCTGGGGACTTGAGGGAAAACTGGTTTCCCGAGGGGCCATTGGCGGGATGGCCCAGGTCAGTGGATGGCAGGGCAGCCTGCTTGAGGCGGGGATTCGAGCTCCTTTGGGAGCTGTTGTGGACAGAGGCGCCTGGGTGAGGTCGGGTCAGGGGTGGGGCTGCGTGATGTTCTCTGCACACACACCCAGGCGTCCTGGCACCTGCCCGAGGTCCGCTCAGCAGCAGGAATGAACACCGTGGCGGGCAGGTTGGGGCAGTGGGGAAGGTGGGCGGTTGATCAGTCCACTCATCAGCTGAGTCATGGCGCCAGGTCCATTTGTCCTCTCCAGAGACTCGCCCAACCAACCCGGACCCACTGCAAGCCCTCTGGGGTCTGGCATGAGGTGGGGAGTGCAGCAAGACACAGGCTGGGGCTCAGGGGCCTGGCTTTCCCTCCTGGCTCTGCTTCTTTCCTGTCGAATGGCTGTGTACAGAGCCCTCTCTTGGCCTCAGTGAACTCATATGTGAAATGGGGGGAAGGGGCAGAGGCAGTGCTTTTGGGTGTGCGTGGCCTCTTGTATCTGTGTCGTATGACTGGTGAGTATCTGGGGGCCTGCCTGTGTTCCTGCTGCCTTCAGTTCTGAGGGTTTCCTGAGCCCTACCTGGCTTGACCAGATCTAAAGCCCAGAGCCTCAGCACCTGCTGTGTGCATAGCCCTGTGCGGTGGGGAGAGGTCCATGTCTGGTCCAGGGGATTCCTGTGAGAGAAGGTGGCTGTTACTGGAACCCAGATGAGAGAGGTGCAGATAGAGATAAAGAGAGGTGCAGATATCTCTGCAGATAGGCCAGGGTGGCAGTGACGATGAACGGGGTCTGCGATTCAGTACCCATCATGTGTCCCCAGTCAGAGGAAGGGTTTTGCCCCAGAGTCCCTCAATACAGCAGTATCGAACTAGGAGCTGGGCTGTCAGCCAGGACATTTTATGGAGCCCCAAACATGCAGGATGGCCTTCTGGCCATGGGAAGTGCCAGGGCAGGGGGTCTCCCCAAGGGCGCTGCAGAGGTTGCCTGTCCTGCGCTAGGACCACTTGTGCACACCATGGATCTTCACAGGTATGAAGGGAACTCTTCCCACAGTGGGGTGAGCTGGAGTTCATAGTCATTTCCACCTGGGGCTGCCTGGCTTTCTCTGAGCATCTTCTGTGCTGCTTAGCAGGCTGAGAGACAGCACTCTGGCACCTGGCCTGGGAGGTGTAGGGTGAGGATTGTATGTCTGCCAGGGTGGGATGTGGGGAAGCTGGAGGACCTCCTGGAGGGCCGAGGAGCTCATGCCCGCCCATGGCATTTGTCATGAGCTGGGTCCCAGAAAGCTCTTTTGCACTTGGGCCCTGGCCCTGCTGTTCCCATGCCACCAATACCAGGGGTGGCCGCTAGTGCTTCAGGAGCCTTACCTGGTTGGGAATTTGATTGTGTCAGAGTGGCACTGACTCTACCTCCAGTAGCTTCCTAGCATCCTGGCTGCCCAAGAAACTGTCCGAGGCCTTGGAGGGCCCATCTATCTGGAGTGTTCCGGATGAATACGGTGGTCAGGTCTGGGCTTGCGGAGCCCGAAGCTGTGGGGTGTTTCAGGAGCCTCTGAGACTGTCCTAGAGGCTGACGTCACTCTAGCTTCTCCCAGAGAAAGCCGCAGGGTGCGGTGTTGCTGTGACGGTGACCATGTCTCTTTCAGGACGGGGTGTCGGGGAGGGTCCTGGCAGCAAGACCTTGAGACAGACCAGGGCCTGCAGGGCTGAGGACCAGTCATGGGCTCCACTTGGGATGCACTTCCCCCACCTCCCTCCCTGAAAGGGACCTGGGGCCTGGGGGAAGAGTACAGGAGGAGTTTCCCTGGGGCCAGGCCTGGAAAGTCCAGGAATCTCATCCCGAGTCTCCCTGGGTGAATCTGCAGCAGTAACTGGGGTGTCTTGGGCTCAGAGAATTGTAGAAAGGGGATACAGACCCCTACCATCCTCCCTGCACCCCCGTGAATGAGGCTAACTCTTATAAATCCTATCTGGAGGCTGGGTGTGTAGTGGGCACTCTGGTCCTCCCGCCTGTCTTCCCTATGTGAGGGTAGTCGCCTGAGTCTGAAGGCCTGGGTCTGCCTGCCTTTTAGGGGCTGATACTGAGTCTTGAGACCTTGGGGCTTGACAGGCAAGGTGGGACAGAACTTTCTGGCGTGGTTAGTCCCAGCTTGGGCTGGAGTAGAGAGGTGTTGTGGAGGCCAGGAAGAGCGCAGGACGTGGAGTCTGGCCCACCTGGATCACATCTGGACTTCATCACTTCCTCCCTTTGTCATCTTGAGTGCGATTCTTCACCTACCCCAAGCCTCAGTTTCCCCATCCATAAAATGGAGTTTTTCATATCCTGCCACAGAGGGCTTCTGCAGAGATTCCCCGAAATACCATATGTGATATGATTGGGGCCCCTTCCTTGCCTGGAGCACGGAGAAGCAAGTCTAGGGGAGCACGGAGGCTGAGCTGTGGGAAGGGGTGGGTCTGACCCAGCCTGAGCATGGAGTCACTCTCTGTGAGTGGCCTGCTGGTCTGACCCCGTGGTGCTGACGTTAACAGAACGTGCAAACATGGCTTTTGCCCCTTCGGAAACATGAGCCTTCACTGGCAGGCCAGACTTTGCTCTCTTCCACCCCAGCCTCTGCCAGGGGCTGCCTCCTGACCTGAGAAGGTATGGGCTGGGCTGGCAGGTGGGAGGGGAGGCCAGGCAAACCTAGACATTGGGGCACCCCTGTAGGGGCACAGGCCTGCCGGGCAGGGCCCCCAGAACTTCAGACTAATGGCTGTCATGGAGTGGGAACCTTGGGTTCACTATGACCACTGACAGAGCTGGGCCAGGCTGCAGGGTGCCGCCAGTGGAAGCCATGGCTATTGTCTTCCTGAGAGAGAGAAAGCCATGTGGGCCTCACTGCGACAGGTGCCTCATGGCATGCCTGCTGGAGCAAGACTGCTGGCTTCAGTGGCTGTGTGCCCTGGGACAGATGACATAGCTCCTTTGCCTCAATTTTCTCATCTGTAAAATGGGCAGAACCTAAGGTGATCATGAAGATGAAATTAATTAATTCAGAGAAGGTCCTTTTCAAAAACTGATTGCCAGTTCCTCTGGCCCAGAAGACTCTAAACATTAGCGTTGATCACTTTTATTCACTCTGCCTCCGGGAGCCTAATTCAGTTGTTTCTATTCTTCAAGTAACCTCCAGCCCTGGTCGGATGCTTAGACTCTTCTCCCACCACACCCCCCCAGCCTCCTGGGGTTTCCTGAGATCTGGGCAAGACGTATGGCTCCTTCCCTTTCCCAGGATCATGCTGAGCTTTTCAGACGGGAGCTGTATCCACAGTCTTCCTTTCAGCCATCTCAGCACCAACCATGTGCAGAGGCTGTGAGGGCTAGGAGCTCTGTGCTGGGGGTTCAAGGCTGGGCAGATCTGCCAGCCCATCAGAGGGAGGGCAACCTGCTTGGCTTGGGGCCCCACCAGTAATCTGGAGGATCGACCCAGCCTCTTCAGACACAGCCTTCACAGAAAATTCTGTCTCCCATCACCCAAACCAGGAGGCACCAGCCCTGCCCTCCCATGGGACTCCTTCAAAGACACTCTGCCCTTCCTGTGTCTCTGGGTTTCCCAGCAGCCTCAGTGCCTGCTCAGTCTAAATTGTGCTTTATCTGAGACGTAGGTTTCCAGGCTAGCCCATTGTTCTCTGCCTGGGAGGAGAAACCATGTACATCCATGACTCCAGGAAAAGCAAAGAGAATTTTGTCTTCCTTTCCTGGGTATGGCGTTGCTGGCATCCACATTTTGACAAAGGTTAAAAAATTGGCCCCTGACATCTTCCAGCCTCTCTTTTGTAATCCTGTCCCATCTCCTGGAGCTCCCACCCACCCTCAGTGCCCCAGTTCCAGAGTTAGCCCGTCCCCACCTGGAAGTGATTTATGCCGTAGTGTGAGTGCCGGCACCCTTTAGCCCTCCCAGAAGACTTGTTTTCAAGGGGATATAGTGCAAGGACAGGGACACTGATAGAGAAGATTTCGGTAATAAAGTTGGAGCTTGTTCCCCTCCCCCACCTTCGCATACAGCTGGAGCCCTGGCTGGCTGCAGGTGTGTCAAAGGCTGCAGTTTCTGCCACTGTGAAACTTGAGGACACTTTATTTAGCAAGTACAAGGGGAGGATGTCCCTAGAAGTCCATATGGCAGAGGTGTCCAGTCCCCAGGCCCAGTGGATACCTGTTCCAGGGACTCCCTGGGGACTGACAGGGCTGGGCTTCCCAGCAGGGGCAGACTGGGGAAATCTTGGCTGAGATTCTGGAGTTGTTGGGCTCCTTAGGGGCAGCCAGGGCTGGGGGTGGGGATAGCGCTCTGGAGGCTTGCCTGCCCCCTCTGTCTCCATAAGGTGCCCGTTGCCCC
The DNA here is from genome assembly GCA_963574635.1 of Cheracebus regulus. NCBI lineage: Eukaryota > Metazoa > Chordata > Mammalia > Primates > Pitheciidae > Cheracebus > Cheracebus regulus. Next base: position 93,494 of record CAUYQU010034880.1, on the reverse strand, counting down.
ATAGTCACCTTGATTTAGGATATCTCTGGCATCCTGCCTAGGCCATGACTCTCCTTGGGAAGCTGAGGGTGATGATACCGAGTCGGTGTAATCAAGTGTCCCTGTGTATCCCTAAGGAGGGGATGTTTGACAAGTGTTGGGAGACAGACCCCTTGTCTGGCTCCGAGAGTGGTACTGGGTGCTGAGGCTGCAGGGTCTGGGCTGGGCTGTCTTGCTCAATGCCTGCCTGGGTGAAATCTTGCCCTGCCTGGCCTGGCCCGGGTTCTGCCAGATGGAGAAAAGCAGAGGAACTGGTCTCCCAGCTCTGCGACTCCACACCCAGCCCTCAGCTGAGCCTGTTCTGAGACCAGTCCTGGCATGTGGGCTGCTGAGGCAGGCGCCAGCTCTGTGGAAGGGTGCTGGGGGCAGCACTGGTTTGGCTTGGTCATCAGAGCTGGCATGGGGCTGCCAGGATCCCTCCTCTTTCAATAAACGCCCCAGGTATACTGTGAGCAGGCAGTGCGGTACGGGGCAGAGGCCCAGGGCCAGAAGGCTTGGGTCTTCGACCTCTAACTCAGGTTTCCCACCTGTAAAGCCCTGACATCACATTACATGGAAAATGTTACCGAAAGCGGTCTTGAAGGCCAAGTGTGAATGCTGTCCCTCCACCCCGGCCCTGGCCTGGAAGCCCCCAGCCCAGTGAGGGGTCCGTCTCTGAGTGGCAGCATGGGGCTGTGTGTAGGGGGTGCCATCCAGGGTGTCCCTGAAAGGTGCTCCTCCCCTCGGAAATGCTGCTGGGGATACCCTCCTCTTCCTGCCCATTTCTGTCCCCCTCCTGCCGTGGGCCGGGTCCATCACTCCCTGCCTGTCATATCCTCAGCAGGCCCCAGCTTGCCTGGTTCTCAGTAGAGAGCCAGTGAGCTGATAAATTGCTGTGCCTGTCACCGGAAATGCTGATGCTGCCTTGAGGCACTGGGGAGGCCCCTCCCTCCTGGGAATGGCTTTGATGGGGGACATTTCGGGTCTTGAGGCCTAGACCCCACCTGCGGCCTCAGCCTCTCTCCCTGGCAGGCTGTGCTTTCCCTGCTCCTGAGTTAGGAAACAGGCCTTAGTGAACACTTCCTCCACAGCCCCAGGGCTGGGGGAGCCCAGTGTCTCCTGGCCTGTGGCCCTGCCCTCCTGCCTACTCCCACAGGTCCCACCGTTTCAGCCAAATCCCCGTGGTACAGATGGGCAACTTGAGGCAAGGTGTTTCCAGCAACATCCAGTAATTTAGGGACAGAGACCAAACTATCACCAGACCATCCCCATGCTGGACCTGGTCTTTTTCCCTGGGCCACCTTCTGGCAGTCAGTGCGGTGGGTACCTGAGGAAGGGGCATTTGGTGAGTCTTGGGGGACAGAAACCCTGTCCAGTTCCCAGAGCAGCACCAGGCACTGAAGCTGGCAGGGCCAGCCTGTCGGCCATAAGGCAGTTTAGCATTATCCACCAAGCCCCTTCTGGCATCAAGGTGGGGAACAGGTCTAGAGAGAGGCTGAGAGCTGCCCAGGTCGCCAGCACAGGAGCTGCGTGGTGGATTCTAGCCCTTTCCCGGACACCCCTGCTCCTGGGTGCTCTGGTCTGACCTGCCTGCTCAGTGCTTAGGCCGTTTCAGTCCGGGCTGAAGGAGAGGGTCATAGGTCTCCCCACAGAGGGAGGGCAGCTGCAGATCCAGGGGCACAGCAGCGTTCAGAAGGCAGTGGGACTGGGAAGGGCTGTTGCAGCTTTTTCTTCCCTGTCCTCCCACCGCTACCCCTGGAGGAGCAGGCCCAGCCCCTGCAGCCTATGCTGCCCTCCAGGCCCCGCCTTTGTCTCTGGAGCCGACTTGCTTAGCTCCAGCAGCTCTCTCCTGCTCGCCCCGCTGGGTCCAGCCAGGCCGGCTGGTGGGAAGGCGGTGGGCTCAGCCCCAGGCAGGAAGAAGCCTCAGCTCAGCTTCAAGTAGATACTTTCCCAGTCATATAGATGCCCCTGGATGTTCAGTGGGTCTTCAGACCCTGGGGGACCGTGGTGTGCTGTCTGTGCCAGTGGACGTGTCGGAGATGCAGAGGACACTGCTGGGCTTTCCCCGCTTCCTTTGCCACTAGAGCTTGTTCACGGGGCTCTCTTGCTACTCAGTGCCTTGACTTTGAACACTGGACTCAAGTGAAGCCAGCTCTTGCCTCCCCTGAGGCTGGGCTGCTCTGGGAGCTGCCTTTTCCTCTCTTCATTGTTTTCAAAGTGCAGTCCAAAGACCCCCCTACAGGACCTGGGGCTTGTGAATGGCAGAGTCAGCTTCTGGGCGGGGAGCTGGGAAGACTTCATTTGTAGTGGTCTCCTGGTGGTGCTTAGAGACCCTGAAGCTGAGAGACCCCAGTCTGGATGCAGGTAATGGTTTGGATGTTTGGATATCACCCTCAGCCAGTATGGTGTCTTGATGCAGAGGCTGGGGTGAAGGCTGGGGCTCTGAGGCTCAGAGACCTCAGCCTCCAAGTTCTGAAGTCTAGGGGAGGGGAGAGTCAGCCTGTTTTCCTTACATTTGTAGATCTGAACGAGAAATCGAGGGGGGAAAAAGATTTCTTTTTTTTTTTTTGAGACGGAGTCTTGCTCTGTTGCCCAGACTGGAGTGCAATGGCGCAATCTCGGCTCACCGCAACCTCCGCCTCCCAGGTTCAAGCGATTTTCCTGCCTCAGCCTCCTGAGTAGCTGGGATTACAGGCATGTGCCACCACCCCTGGCTACTTTTTGTATTTTTAGTAGAGATTGGGTTTCACCATGTTGGTCAGGCTGGTCTCAAACTCCTGACCTTGTGATCTGCCCTCTTTGGCCTCTCAAAATGCTGGGATTGCAGGCATGAACCACCACACCCAGCTGTAAAAAAGATTTCTAAACAACTATGACCCTGTTTCAAGCCTCCTGAGGGCATCTGCCATTGTGTGGAGTCTGGGATGGGGAGGGTGGGTGTCCAGCCTGCCGTGACCACGGATCCTCCTGCCTCTTGACCTCGGAGCCTGGGCTCCTGGAACAGGTCCCAGAGTCAGCGCCGCAGCCCCTGGTCCAGGCTGCTTGTGAAAGGCTGTGACCCAGCTCCTTTGATAAGGGGCAGCTCTTTATCCCTGGTTTGTGACTAATGGGGCTTGTTGATTCAGTGACTTGGCTCCCACAGAAGCCGGGGATTTCATGACCACACAGGGCAGGTACAGCAGACAGGTCAGCTTCTCTTTCCTGCTCCACTACAGGATGACTGGGAATCAGAGGGCCCCCACGCTGCCCAAGTTAGTGCCCAGGATAAGCATTGTCTTATCCTCTCCTGGGTTGGGTCGGGGACGTCAAGGCCTGGCTCTAGTACCCTCCTTAGGGCAGCCCTCTGGACTCCAGCCTCTGAAGCTCCCCCATTTTCTATCCCCCTGGAGCCGGACACCTGGCCATATGTCCTGGGTGGCTGAGAGCTCTGCTGGGCCAGGACCAGACTATTTCTTCTCTCTTTTCTCCCAAAGCTCCTGGCATGATCTCGGCTCACTGTAAGCTCCACCTCCCGGGTTCAAGTGATTCTCCTGCCTCAGCCTCCCAAGTAGCTGGGAGTATAGCCGCACGCCACCACGCCTGGCTAATGTTGTATTTTTAGTAGAGATGGGGTTTCGCCATGTTGGCCAGGCTGGTTTTGAGCTCCTGACCTCTGGTGATCCACCCGCCTTCGCCTCCCAAAGTGCTGGGATTACGTGAGCCACCTCGCCCTCCATCAATAAAGCTTTTTAAGGAGTTTGGGTTTTACCCATCACTCACTTTAAGGAGCAGGCAACCCATGTCAGTGATTCAGAGTACGGGCTGGAAAGCAAAGGCCTTCTGACCTGGTGGCCTCAGGCTGATAGTGTAGGGGTGGATGGGCAGTCTCTCAGGTTAGTGACTGGGCCTGCCACCCTCCCTTGAACCTGTCTGAGATGCCCTGTGGACATCCTGGCTTCTAATGCAGCCAAGGCACTTTTGAGCTGTTTTGCAGAGGAGCTGCAGCACTGCTGTCCCTCAGCCCCAGCCCCTTATCTTCTCCTGGGTCGGGGTCTTCAAGGCCTGGCCCTAGTACTCCCCGGGGCAAGGGGCTCTGCTGAGACAGAGGTTGCCAAGGAGGGCGGCTCTCTTCTGCTATGGGAATGACAGCTGGCAGTTAGCTTGAGGTTGCCTTCTCGAAGCTTCTCTGCCAGCCCTCTGCCCACAGACTCCGGATGTGCTCTTGGAATGGCTGGCAGCCGGTGATGATAACTCCCCATCCCTGGTGGCACAGGCCCTGTTCTGGTCCACACCATTCTCTCTCCACCTCACAAGTGTGGGCTGGTCCCTGGGTAGCTTCACCACTGGGGCAGACTCAGTGATTCCTAGTCAGTGAAGCTCTGTCCCATTGAGGAGTCTTAAATGGGTTTCCCTTAAAACCGACGGGCTCAGCTGGTAGGGCTGGGGAGACAGAAGGGGATGGCAGGTGAGGAGAGCAGCTCTGCTGCACAGGAAGGCGTAGTGTCTGGGCAGCCCAGGCAGGTCCCTCACCTTTCAGAGGCGCTAGTCCTTCTCTGCTACAGACAGTGATCTCTGCCTTGCTGCGTCATCTGCAGTGGAGTTGTAGGGATGAGAAAGGAATGAGTGGACCGTGTTTCCAGCCTTAGAGAAGGCCTCACTTCTTCACACCCTCTTTCTTACTGGGTCAGAGCCCTGACTCCAGGACTCTCCAGGGTCCCTGGGGTGTGGCCCGGAGACCGGTGTAGCTGAGATGGAGATGGGCTGACCTGACCGTTCTTCTCTTATTCCCTGTCCTAGACTCCTGGCAGCTGTCCCTCGATCCCCAAGCTTCCAGGCGAGCCACACCTTGGGCTTTCTAATCAATGAACTTCTAGGGTCTCCGCTGTGGGTGGGGACGGGGCAGGACGTCCCTTGCTTCGAGCAAACAGAATGAGTGGAAGCCTAGACCTTACCTTGCACGAAGTTGTTGATTTGTTTTATGAACAGTTGGTTTTTCTGGGACTTAACAGAGGTTAAAGGCTGGTTCGCCTGTTGCCTTCCTGGGCAGGGCATGAGATGGGCCTAAGCTGAGGCTACCTGTTCCTGAGCAGCCTTGAGCAGTGGCCAGGCAGCCTCGGAAGCTCCCAGTTGGAGATGTTGCTGAGGGAGCTGCCCAGGAGGCCTGGAGGCAGTGTGCTGCAGGCTGGCAGCACAGCGGCCTGCTACAGGAAACCGGAAGCCTCACCAGAAACTCTGGAATCAGCTAGCACCTTGGTGTAATCCAAGTTCAAACTCAGCAGTTTCTGCTAATTTCCTCCCCAGGGGGCTGAAATCTTACCTTCTCATCTGAGGGGCTATCACTGAAAGTTTAAGCTGGAGATTTGGGAGGTCTCTCTAGCCCATCCCCTTAGTGGAGACCAAAGGCCCAGAGAGGGGAGAGGCCCCCAGAGGCCAGGGAGCTGGTTTCAATGGAGAAAACGTTTGTTTAAGAGCTTGTTGTGTAAACAAGATTGCAGACGGATAAGCCGGCAGCGTGAACAAATTGTTTCTAGGAACCCGGCAGACTGAAAGGCTTATCTGGTCAGGAGAGAACCCCTGGTCTTGGGAACCTGTTAGCCTGTTGGGGCCTCCCTGGCATTCCTGGGTCTCACTGGGTGGTGCCTCCCAGGTTATACAGGGGCCCCAGTGTGCGTGTCTGCTCTGTGGGCGTTGGTTACCTCATCTGTTGAATGAGGCAGGGATCCAGTTGCTAACTTCTGCTTTAAGATTTGCTGCTTTTTACGACGCAGCGGAGGCACGTGGGGTCGCAGTGCCAATGCGTTGCCCCATCTCCTCCGCATCTCCAGCTTTCTCTTGAGGGGAGTCTTGCAGCAGGAGAGGGCAGGGCAGAGTTCTTGGGTGAGAGTGAAGCCATGATCTCAGTGAGTATGGGTGGGAGTGCCCACTCTGTGTCCCCCTGGTGGGCAGTATTCTTTGTTGATAAAGGGGACAGGCTTGAGGAGGCCAGGGCAGCTTCAAAGCTCTGTGGGGCAGCACTGGTGTTTGCAGCACCAGGTGGAGACGGTGTAGTTAAATGTGGCCTTGTGTGGACGCTGGGGGAGCATGGACTATGACTGTTTGTTTTTATTGATTGACAGATTGAGACGGAGTCTCACTGTGTCACTCAGACTGGAGTGCCAGTGGCGTGATCTCGGCTCACTGAAACCTCCGCCTCCTGGATTCAAGCAATTCTCCTGCCTCAGCCTCTCAAGTAGCTGGGACTATAGGCACACGCCACCATGCCTGGCTAATTTTTGTATTTTTAGTAGAGACGGGATTTTACCATGTTGGCCAGGCTGGTCTTGAACTCCTGAGCTCAAGGGATCCTCCCAAAATGCTGGGATTACAGGCGTGAGCCACTGTGCCTGGCCAATGACTGCTTATTGTAGATAGGCCTTGGTGGACTCTGTTCATTGTAGATGAGCCTTGGTGGAATGTGACTGTTCACTGTAGATGGGCCATGAAGGGCCCTTCTAGGGTCAAAACCTTTCTCTTGAGGGAAGGAAGGTACAGTTTTGCTTTTGTACTTTCAAAGGAAGTTCAGTGTTATTTCTGACCTTCTGGTTTCTACACGTGTCTGACGCTTCCCTCTGACCTAGGCCCCTGGATGTAGAGCCTCCACCTGGTCTGACTCTGCCTCAGGAGTGGGGAGGTCTTGTCTGTCCCTCCCTGCTCTGCGTTACCCAGGAGTGACACTCGTGGGCCTATGATCAGGGCCTGGCGAGGCCTCTTGGGCTGAGGAGGCCCTTTTCCTTTGGAGCCCAGCCTCACGCGGGCCCCCTCTGGCAAGTCAGTGCAGGGGCTCCTGATGAAATGACTGATTCCTGCCCCCCTCTTCTCATGAAACCCTGTCTCCCTCTCTTTCACCCTCTTTCTAGGCAGGCCTGCTGGCATCTGAGGCTCCCTTAGTTAGATAGTGGCCACTGTTTGTGTGTGCCTACTACGTGCCAGGCTGTGTTAGGCATAGCCTCATTGAATTTTTGCAGCAGTCCTGAATGTAGATGTTATTATTTCCCCATTTTACTGATGGAGAGACTGAAGCCATAAGAGGCTTAATGACTTCCCTGGACCATGCATCTAGTGAGTGGCAGGGTCTAGAGTCCCTAAAGCTTGTGCAGTGGACCGTGCTGTTCATCTTTATTCATTCTTTGTTCTGGTCCCAGACACTGGGGCCCTCTCAAGATAGACTGTGTAGTGAGTGGGGTCTTTGGGTCTAAGTCTCGCAGCTGAATAGGGCTCTCAAAGCCACGCTTCTTGACACTTGGCTGCTGGGTTGTCCCTTCCCTACCTGAGGTCCTGGGGTCAGTGTGAAGGGCAGAGGCGGTCCTGACCTTCTGCCCTCCCTGCAGACCAGGGTTCTGCACAAGCCTGCTTACTGTGTGTGGTGTGATCCTGCCCCCACCCCGTGCGCCCGGTCTTGCCAGTCAGCCCCGGCCTCGGGAACTGGGGAGAGGTGTGCATGTTTACCCTCTGGCCCCTTCCTGCAGCCTCTTGGAGCTGGGCATGTGGACGGCATTCCTGAGGCTGCTGTTTGCAAGCAAGACCCGCCCCAGGCCCACAGCCCACTTAACTGGAGCCTTCTCAGTGCAGGGCCCCTTCCAGATTAGCCTTATATGTCCCCTGCCCGAGGGGCACCCTGTCCTTCCTTCCCCAAGGAGGACAATACTCTGACCAGAGGGCCTGCACCCAGTCTTCACTGTAGATGGGAACTGGGCTGAGTGTGGGAAGGTGCGTCGGGGCCAGGCCTGGGGTTGCCCTGCGTGGGCAGACCTACCCCGGCACAGACAGCTCCCTGTGCCCAGCCCAGCACTGCCCCCCGTGTCACCCTCGGTGTCCACATCTGGGGGCCAGCATGCCTAGAGGCTGCCTCTCTGCCTCTAGCTTGTCCCGAGACTGTTCTTGGGGTTTCTCGAAAGCCCCTAGTGGGGTTGGGTCGGCATTCTTTGACCCCAGCGCTCCCTGGCTGACGGCCCCAAGAGCTGGTTCTCAGTGTAGGGTGGGCTGATGGGCTCCCATGGGGGCCACGGCCTCTGTTCCCAGTAACAGTTCCCTGTCTGCCCTTCTGAGAGGTCTGGAGCTCCCTCACCAGACTGAGCTGCTTGGGGTGAGGGCCCTGCCCGCTCTCTTGTGCCCCGAACCCCCGCACCCGGCACAAGGCTGTGTTGTAGCATCAGGGGTTAGGGCGTGGGGACCAAACTGCTGCCCAGAGCTGAGGGTCCTGGAGCCGCACGAGAAGGCTTCTCCCTGTGTGCCCGTGTGGCACAGGGTGGGGTGAGTCCACTCAGCTCTCTAGGAGAGGACCCAGAAGCGGCAGAGTCCCGGCCAAGATCTACTCATACCATGTTCTGATCCTTTTCCAGCAAATTGTGGCTACTAATTTGCCACCTGAAGATCAAGATGGCTCTGGAGATGACTCTGACAACTTCTCTGGCTCAGGTGCAGGTGAGGTTGTCTGGGGGGCCCCACCCAATACAGCAACAGGTCATGACTGGGGGCAGCGGGCAGGCAGTCTCCTGTGTTTATTGAGCATGTACTGAGTGCGCCTGCCTGCCCCATCTCCACCCAGCTGGCTTCAAAGGGTAATGCTGAGGAGAGGAATGGGGTCTGTGAGCTGCCTGGTTAAGGAGAAATCATGCTCAGAGGTGAGGTGAAGGCTGTGGGCTCCAGAAGGCCCCAGGGCTGCCTGCGGCACACAGGCTCATGTTCACTAGGAATACCTGTACTCACTAGGAAACCTCTGGAACCCCCTTCAGAAGGTTATTTGACTCCTGAGCCTGTTTTCTCATCTTTAAAATGGGAATAATACCTTGACCCATTAAGCTCATTGAGCTGTAAGGCAGCACAGAGCCTGCTGGGGTGTAGCTCTTCCATCCAGGCTCCCTTCCCTATTTCCCTTTCCCTGGGGGAGAGAAGTCCGTGAGCTGGAGGTGGTCAGGGAGGCTTCCCAGACCAGGTGGCTCTTGAGTGGACCTCAGAAGAGGGGTGAGAGCTAAGGAAGGAGGCTGAGGTCATCCCTGGGGAAGTGACGGAGGCAGAGGCCAGAGAGCTGCAAGGCAGGATATCTGTTGTTGGAAGTGAGGGGTGTGGGGTATGTGGGGGGGGGGTGATTTTCCAGGGAGGGGCCAGAGTGGTGTGTGCCCTGGGGCTAAGTAGGATAACTGTACTAAGTAGTTATGCCCCTGAGGGATGCCCACCCCATTCCTATGGTCTCAGGAAAGCGCCTTCCCAGGTGGCTTAGGCGCCTGTCTCATGGCTCCAGAGACCAGGCTGCCCCTGGTCACACACAGCGGGAAGGGGCAGCTCTCCTTGTCCATCTTCCAAGGAGCTTAGCCTCAGCTGCCTTGCCCAGGCACAGTCTCCCTTGCAGCCTGAATTTGGAGGGCCCAGTGCTCTGGGGCCTCCCCCGTCGCAACACAGTCTGCTTCTGGTCCTGCAGGTGCTCTGCAAGATAACACCTTGTTACAGCAGACCCCCTCCACCTGGAAGGACATGTGGCTCCTGACGGCTACTCCCACAGCTCCGGAGCCCACCAGCCTGGAGGCCACAGTTGCCCCTACCTCCACCCTGCCGGCTGAAGAGGGGCCCAAGGAGGGAGAGGCCGTAGTCCTGCTGGAAGCAGAGCCTGACCTCACCGCCCGGGAGCAGGAGGCCACCCTCCCACCCAGGGAGACCACACAGCTCCCAACCACCCATCAGGCCTCAACGGCCAGAGCCACCGAGGCCCAGGAGCCCACCACCTCCCACCCCCACAGGGACATGCAGCCTGGCCACCATGAGACCTCAGCTCCTGCAGGACCTGGCCAACCTGACCTTCACACTCCCCGAACAGAGGATGGAGGTCCTTCTGCCACCGAGAAGGCTGCTGAAGATGGATCCTCCAATCAGCTCCCAGCAGCAGAGGGATCTGGGGAGCCGGTGAGTGGCCTCTGCCTTCCTTGGGACATTGGGTGCCCAATGGTTGGCCCTAATGCCTGGCTCCCGGCAGGTCCTACACCTGTGCCCTGCAGGCGTCTCATATTCCTCACCAGTAAGACTGGGCACAGTGGCCCACCTTTCCCTGCTCCCAGGGCCTCGACCAAAGCAAGACAGACTAATTATGAGATCAGAGCAAAAGTGCCCTTAAATATCACCCACGAGAGGGCTCCCCAAACTTACAGCAAACTTGCAGTCCCTGCTGAAAGAGTGAGTGTTATACCAAGTCCTATATATCTTTTTTTTTTTTTTAAGACAGAGTTTTGCTCTGTTGCCAGGTGCCAGGCTGGAGTGCAGTGGTGCAATCTCGCCTCACTGCAACCTCCACCTCCTAGGTTCAAGCAATTCTCCTGCCTCAGCCTCCCGAGTAGGTGGAACTACAGGCATTCAGCACCATACCCAGCTAATTTTTATATTTTAGTAGAGACAGGGTTTCACCATGTTGGCCAGGATGGTGTCGATCTCTTGACCTTGTGATACACCTGCCTCGGCCTCCCAAAGTGCTGGGATTACAGGCATGAGCCACCATGCCTGGCCATCCTATGTGTATCTTACAGCTTCATGGGGATTTTACACTTTACACTAAAATAAGCCTGCTTATTTCCAAACAAAAATGTGTGCTTTCTATCACTTCATGATATCTATGCCGTGATCCAGCCAGGGTCCAGAGTTGATGTGGCAGGAAGGCCTGGCCTCCGGCCCTGCACGGTCCTGGTTTGGGTGCATCTGAGTGGGTGGTGGCGAAGATCAGGGAGGCAGGAACTGCTTCTGGATCTAGCAGTGGAGCTGGTTGCTGCTGCTGGCAGTGACTAGGCCAACCCAATCTGCTCCTGCCTTCCCACAGGACTTCACCTTTGAAACTTCCGGGGAGAGCACGGCTGTAGTGGTTGTGGAGCCTGACCACCGGAACCAATCTCCCATGGATCAGGGGGCCACGGGGGCCTCACAGGGCCTCCTGGACAGGAAGGAGGTGCTGGGAGGTGAGTTTTCTCTCAGGGGGGTGGTTGGGGGTGAATTGCTGCTGTGGGGTAGGGGTGGGGCTGACCACAGCCAAGGTGACCACTGGGGGAAGGGTCTGCGGCAGAGCCCAAGGAGCTGCTGAGCTGAGTTGGCCCCGTCTGCCCGCCCTAGGAGTCATTGCTGGAGGCCTCGTGGGGCTCATCTTTGCTGTGTGCCTGGTGGGTTTCATGCTGTACCGCATGAAGAAGAAGGACGAAGGCAGCTACTCCTTGGAGGAGCCAAAACAAGCCAACGGTGGGGCCTACCAGAAGCCCACCAAACAGGAGGAGTTCTACGCCTGACACGGGAGCCATGCGCCCCCTCCGCCCTGCCACTCACTAGGCCCCCACTTGCCTCTTCCTTGAAGAACTGTAGGCCCTGGCCTCCCCTGCCACCAGGCCACCTCCCTAGCACTCCAGTCCCTCTGGCTACTCCTGCCCACGGAGTCCTGGGGTGTGCTGGGAGCTCCACTCTGCTTCTCTGACTTTTGCCTGACTTGGGGCACCAGGGGTTTCTCGCATAGGACCTTTCCACCACAGCCAGCATCTGGCATCGCACCATTCTGACTCAGTTTCTCCAAACCTCTCCCCAGGGGAAGCAGCCTCTCCCCAGGCCCAGCTCTGGAGGGGAGGGAGATCTGACTGCTTTGGACCTAAATGGCCTCCTGTGGCTGGAAGATCCTGCAGGTGGGGCTTGGGGCTCACACATCTATAGCACTTACTGGTAGGACCAAGCATCTTGGGGGGCGTGGCCGCTGAGTGGCAGGAGACAGGAGTCTGCTTTGTTTCATGGGGAGGTCTAATCTAGATATCAACTTGTTTTTGCACATGTTTCCCCTAGTTCTTTGTTCATAGCCCAGTAGACGTTGTTACTTCTGAGGTAAGTTAAGTAAGTTGATTCGGTATTCCCCATCTTGCTTCCCTAGTCTATGGTCAGGAGACAGCATCAGGGTTAAACTTTTTTTTTTTTTCTTTTATCTAGGAGAACCAAATGTGTAAGCCAAATTGTAGGCTTAGTTTGTGTGTTGTCTCTGAGTTTGTCGCTCATGTATGCAACAGGGTATGGACTGTCTGCGTGGTGGCCCCGTTTCTGGTAGTCTGTTGGTGGGCTGGCCAGTCCAGGCTGCCCTGGGGCCACCGCCTCTTTTGAGCAGTCGTGCCTGCGTCCATGAGCTCAGGGCCATGCTGAGGCCTGGGCTTCTGCCACGTTGGAGAAGCCCATGTGAGAAGTGAATGCTGGCGGCTCAGTCTTCAGATGGACAGAGGACTGTAGGGCGGGTGGCAAGGGCCCGGAGGTCCTCCTGCAGACCACACCCGTCCTGCCTGTGGCGCCGTCTCCGAGGGATGCTTCTTCCTCCTGGAAATTGACAAGGGGCATCTTGGGCAGAGCTGGCTCTGAGCGCCTCCATCCAAGGCCAGGTTCTCCATTAGCTCTTGCGGCCCCGCCCTGGGCCCTGGGCTGGAATCAGGAATATTTTCCAAAGAGTGATAGTCTTTTGCTTTTGGCAAAACTCTACTTAATCCAATGGGTTTTTCCCTGTACAGTAGATTTTCCAAGTGTAATAAACTTTAATATAAAGTAGTCCTGTGAATGCCACTGCCTTTGCTTCTTGCCTCTGTGCTGTGTGTGGACGTGACCGGACTTTTCTGCAAACACCGACGTGTTGGGAAACTTGGCTCGCATCTCTGTGCCTTCGTCTTTCCCATGGGGAGGGATTCTGGTTCCAGGGTCCCTCTGTGTATTTGCTTTTTTGTTTCAGCCGAAATTCTTCTGGAGGTCGGTAGGTTCAGCCAAGATTTTATAAGGCTGATGTCAATTTCTGTGTTGCCAAGCTTCAAGCCCCATCTTCTAAATCGCAAAGGAAGGTGGATGGCCCCAGCACAGCTTGACCTGAGGCTGTGGTCCCGGCAGAGGTGTGGAGCTGAAGCCTGCCCCGCAGATACCTTCCACCCTCCTCTCACCCTGCTGCAGAGGCCAGAGGCCCCCAGCCCAGGGCTCCTGGAGACTCCTGCACTGGCTTATTTGACAACGTTTCAGCGGCTCTGTTGGCCACTCAGAGACAGGGGCCAGTCTGTGGATCAGAGATGCACCACCAAGCAAAGGGAGCCTGTGCCTGGTATTCGATACTGCGACTTTCTGCCTGGAGTGTATGACTGCACGTGACTCGGGAGTGGGGAAAGGGGTCGGTTGACCATGCTCATCTGCGGGTCTGTAGGACGGTGCCCAAGCCAGAGGCTGGGTCCATTTGTGTAACGGCAATAAACGGTACTTGTCATTTCGGGCAATGGCTGCTGTGGTGGTGATTCAGTCTCTTCTTGGCCTGGCAATGTCCTGCCCTGTTGCCTTGGGGTGGGAACCTGGCTCTGGGCTGTGCTCTGTCTTGGTACAGAACAGCAGAGTTTGTGCTGGTCCCTCCTCCCCCAGCCCCCTGTGCAGGCATTCGGCATCTCGCCTTCCTCCTCCCGGGGCTCTTGGCCCTCCTGCCCAGCAGTCCTTGTTCCGTAAGGCTCCAGCTAGATCATTCCCTTCCTCAAGGACATGATGGGCTCCCTACTGAGTTTCAAAGCTTGTTATTTATTGTTTGTTCACTGTGGTTTCTGTATACTCACTAGCAACAGTCTTAAGTGCCAGAGATCTTAAAAAATCATGTGCCGAGTAGGGAAAAATGACAGTGAGAGACCTGGAGGTTGAGGAAGCACAGTGTACCACAGGGGTCCCCAGTGTCCAAAAATGACAGTGAAAGACCTGGAGGCTGAGGAAGCACAGTGTACCGCAGGGGTCCGCAGTGTCTTGGAGCATCTGTTAGAGCTGGCTCCCCAGCCTTGTCCAGGCTGCTGGCCCATTCTGGCCCTGGTGCAGGTCAGCCCCTGACCCTAGACCCCAGGCATGGCCTGGGCCATGCAGAGCAGGAGGGACTGTTTCTTCCCCCACCAGGATGGTCTAGATCTCATGATCCACCCGCCTTGGCCTCCCAAAGTGTTGGGATTACAGGTGTGAGCCACCGCGCCCAGCCTCCCAAGTTATTTTCTAAATGCATGAGCCACCATCTCTCAGATCATGCTGAACTATTAATATGCAGCCGGCTTCTGTTTTAAATTGCATTTTTTGCCTTGCTCGCCTTAGGGGTTTTGCTCGGGATATGTTTTTTCATAGCCAAAATAAAGGCCCCGCATTTCTATTCTGCTCCCTGCTCTCCTGGAAGTTGTGGCCAGAGGGAGCAGATGAGTGACAGAGTGGTGTCAGTGACAGAACTGTGTGGGCTGCAGGGCGACAGGGCACCTCATCTGCACAGCATCTGGATCAGGAGGTGCCAGAGGGGGGTTGAACTCAGTCTGGAAGGACAAATTCAAATCAGCCTCTCATTCGGGGAAGGGATGTCAGTAGAGAATGTGAAGTGTGGGCAGGTACAGGAGGGAGAGGCTGGAATGCAGAGCAGTGGGGCTGGCCACAAGGGAGAGGCATGCTCTGAGGGCTGCAGGTAAGGTGAAGATGCAGAGGGCTGGGGGCTGAGGCCTGGCCACGGAGCAGAGGTGAGGGTTGATGACTGTGTAGGATGGGTGGCGAGGAGGGGCTGGTAAGAGGCAAAACTGGCAGCACCTGGGCAGCGTGTCCCTGCTTCTCCTCCTCTCCCACAGGGGCGCCAGGGGATGAGGCTATGCTCTGAGCGGACCATCTAGGGCGGAAGGGACAGTGGTCCCAGAGCTGGGCCTTGAGGTGGGCCATCTCAGGCTCCCTCCCAGGTGAGGCACTGCTGGTGTGCGGGCCCCCCCACGGCATCTGGGAGAAAGGGTTTTTTAAATGGGTCTGCAGGTACCGACTGCGCAGAGGACCCCCGGGACCAGAACTGCGCCCCCTCTGCTGAAGCACCCTCTCCCTCACCCCATCACCCTCATCCCCTGCCCCTTCTCTCCAGCCTGGCAGAAGAGAAAGGAGGCTGGGCTGCCTCGGGAGGAGGTGAGCCGCTGGCACCCGAAGCTGAAAGTGAGGGGCCTAGAGGGCTTAGAAACTGCTTTGCGTCCACAGGCCTTAAAGCTGTTGGAGGTGGAGGGTCCCATTCTGCTGGCTCTGCCTGGCCGTGAGACCAGCCCTCCCCTGGCTTTCTCCCTTCTTCCCGCCCCACAACCCTGCTGCTCCTCCCCAGCACAGGAGCCACACCCACTCGTGGCGTGCGCATGTGCAAGGCTGGATTTGCAGGTGCCCCAGAGCAGGTCCTCAGCAGGCCCGCCCCACACCTGTTCACCTTCAAGGGTGGGGGAGATACTTGAGTCCTTTGTGCCCTCATAACTTTGGGTCATGCCTCTGGGGCACCTCTTGCTACATAACAGCAGATATCTCTGGCTTTCTGCCACCCTGGGTGCTCCTGGAGGGCGGATGTTTTCTTATGCAGCCTGGCAGGAGGCTTGGGATTCAGGGGTTCAAAGCACGTGGGAGGCTCTGCTTTTGGGGTGCTCATTGAGTCTGGCTGCTACTGCTACCCTGCTGTGGAACTCAAGCAACGTTAGAAGATTTTTTTTCTTTTTGACGGGATCCCGCTCTGTTGCTGAGGCTGGACTGCAGTGGCACCATCTTGGCTCACTGCAACCTCTGCCTCCCGGGTACAAGCAATTCTCCTGCTTCAGCCTGCTGAGTAGCTGGGATTACATGTGTGTGCCCTACACCCAGCTAATTTTGTATTTTGAGTAGAGACACGGTTTCACTATGTTTGCCAGGCTGGTCTTGAACTCCTGACCTCATGATCTACCTGCCTTGGCCTCCCGAAGTGCTGGGATTACAGGCGTGAGCCACCATGCCTGGCTAGAAGATTTTTAACAATGCAAGTCACCACCACATCCACCTCCTACCACCAGAAAGGCTGCATGTAGGGATGGGCAATGTCGTGTGTGGGGAGATGTCCCTAGGCTGTCGGAGGGAGTGAGAATTGATAGGAGCTCTTTGGAAACTTACTTGGAAATACCTACTAATGCTAAACATATACGTACCCTGTGAGCCAAGCAGAATGAGCGCATATGTCTGCTGAATGGTGTGTATAAGAATGCACATAACAGCTTTATTCTTCAGAGCTCAAACACAGAAACAGCCCAAATGCTCTTGATGGTGAGAATAGATACATGAATTGTGGCGTATTCACACAGTGGAATACTACTTGGCAGCAAAAAGGGACAAGCCACAGATACAGGTACAACAGAGATGAACATCAAGGGCGTATCTATTAAGCACCAGAAGCCAGACACAACAAAGCCGGCATCGCATGATTCCGTTTGTAGGAAGTTCAGGAACAGGCGAAACTAATTGATGATAATAGAAGTCAGTGAGTTTCTCAGGCTGAGGGTGTGGTGTTGACTAGGCAGGGACACAAAAAACCTGGGGTGCGGAAATGTTCTCAGGCTTGATGTGGGTGGTGATTACTAGGGTGAACATATATGTAAATAAATCATCAAGCTATACACTTAGATGAGAGCACTCTGTGTATGTTATTTCTCAATAAGAAAGTTAAAGGGAAGAAAAATGCTTATAAAAGGGCTTCTGAGATTCTAATTAGTTCCTTTAAATCTCACTGTAGCTTTTTTAGCAAAAATGAGGGAGGCCCACATGGTCTACGTTTTCTTCCGAATCCCAGAGGATTCTGATTTATGGGCAAAGAGGCCCAGGGCAAAAGCCTCTCGCAGCTGCGTGCTGAGCAGAGCAAGCGAGTGGCGGCTTTCCCTGGGTCTGGCGGGGAGGGCTGAGCAGGCCCCCTCTTCAGACAGCGGGAGGGTGGGCACTGCCTGGAGGGCAGCCCTCGGGACCCCCTCCCCCAGCTGCAGCCAGACCCCGGCTTCCTCTGGTTCCTGGAACCTGCCCTACCCAGCCGGTGTTTCCAGCACTTAAGGCTGGGAGCTAAGCCGTTCTTCCACTCCAGGAAAATATTTGTTCAGGGACTTGGCACCCGAAGAGGAGGAAATAAAAGCCACCTTGGAGTCGAGAGGGCGGCTCTGCTGCCAGCGGCTGTGTCTGCCCCTCCAGGTTGCCTCCGCAGGTGCCCAGGCCCGGCATCTGGGGCCCTGCCAGGAGCCCCACCCCACAAACAGGCCTCCTTAGGGATAAGCCTGGGGTGCCACTGCTTATTCAGTCAGTCATCTGTCAGTTCTGTCAACAAATCTTGACGAAACCTACTACGTGTCAGGCACAAAGCCCAGCCCTGGACACTGTCAATGACCCAGGCCCCGTCCTCACCTTTAAGGCTGTTGCAAAGTAGTGAGGGAGGCTGGCAGCATAGTAGGAGCATTGGGGGTATGGAGGTGAGGCCAGGGGGAGCCACTGATCAGGCCAATACCACCAACCACTTGGCAGGCACCTGGCGTCAAGCCAAAGGAAACATAAGGTCAAATGAAGGGATGACCCAGAGGGGAAAGCGCCATTCAGGCAGGTGGAACAGCATAGGCAAAGGCCCAGAGGTAAGACAGCACAAAGGCTTGTGGTGTAGAAAGTTGATGGGGTTGGCTGGGCTTGGGGCCGGGAGTTCAGGGCGAGGAGGTTGGAGATGAAGGCTCAAGAAACTCCCTCCTGGACGTAATGCTCAGGACTGCGGGCTTTATCCCTAGAGCAGTGGAAATTTTTATTTATTTTGAAACATTTAAACACATTGATTTTGATCCTTTTTTAAATAGAGGAGTAGAAAAAGAAAATTAAATTGACCTCAAATCTCACCACCTAGATGTTTTCTGATGACCTTTAAAAAATTAAAATATGCACATGCACATGATTCGAAATCCAAGCAGAAGAGAAAAGTCCAAAATGAAAAGTGAAATCCTCCTTCTTCCCATCTGTCTCTTGCCAAAGGCAATTTCATTTAATAAGTTTTTGATTGCTGTTTCCAGAAATTTTTTCTGTGCACATACCTGTGAGGATAAGTCTATGCTTTTAAAAAGTTACACCAAAGGGATGAGTCTATCCACTGGGAGCTGCAGCTCCTTTTTCTGACCCAGTTTCATTTCGGCACGTGCAGACAGTTCCACCCCATTCGTATAATGACCACGGAGCATTCAGTTGTGCGGATGGACTGCAACTGATCTAATTTTCCCTATTGGTGAGCACCTCATTTCCAGGCTTCTGCTGTTGCAGGCAGTGCTGGACTGAAGCTCTTGTGCAGGTATTTTAGTAAAAATCATTCTCGGACACCTCAGAGGCTTTTCTCGCAGTGGGCTCTGGATGGAAAGGGATATCCTTTACAATTGCCCTCCAAAAACTTCACCCATTGGCCACCCCTGTTACTGTGCCCAGACTTCGGGTAGGAGTCCTGGAGACCACCCCTTCCAATGGTTCCATTTTCTTCTTTCCACTGGAGTGGAGGGTGGAGATGATGTCACATGGTTGTGTTGATTTTCCTTTATTTAATTGCAAATAAGTTTAGGAATCATTTCATATGTTTTTTGTTTTGTTTTGTTTTGCTTTGAGACAGAATCTTGCTCTGTCGCCCAGGTTGGAGTGCAGTGGCTCGATCTCAACTCACTGCAAACTCCGCCTCCCAGGTTCAAGTGATTGTTCTGCGTCAGCTCCCGAGTAGCTGGGATTACCTGCCACCATGCCCAGCTAATTTATTTGGGTATTTTTGGTAGAGAGGGGGTTTCAACATGTTGGCCAGGCTGGTCTTGAACTCCTGGCCTCAGGTGATCTGCCCACCGAGGCTTCCCAAAGTGTTGGGATTACAGATGTGAGCCACTTTACATGGTCTGAAATTTTTTAATAATTCAAATTTATGTTAAGGTCAAAATAAGGGGAAAAAGGGGGTGTGTAATGTTAAAAAGGAAATATTTTTTTTCTTAAATATTTCCTTTCTTAAAAAAAGCTAAGGTATATTTTACACCCAGTAAAATTTGCTCTTATTGTTATATAGTCTTCTTTCAAATGCATGCAATTGTATAACCACCACTACAATGAGGATCTAGAACAGTTTAATCATCCCCAAAACTTCCTTGCGCACTCTGTAGTCAATCCCGTCCCCACCCCTGCTCCTGGCAACCACTCATTTGTTTTCTGTCCCTGTAGGCACTGCGTTTTCCAGATGTCTTATGAGTGGAATCATATAGTATGATGCCTTTTGAGTCTGGCTTCTTTCATTTAGGAGACCGCAACTGAGCTCCATCCAAGCTGTGTGCATCAGGAGTGTGTTCCTTTTCATTGCTGAGTAGTATTCCACAGGGTGGAAATGATGACTTTGTAATGACTCAAAACTGAAAAATGCAAATGCTCTTCAACTATGAGTATTTCCTTATTTCTAGATTCATAAATCAAAATACTTCCTTTGTCCCTACAAATCTTGACTTAGAATCCAAAAAGCATGGTCTGTTTGCCTGAGGCTAAGAAGTAACCTTGGAGAACCTGAAGAGGTGAACAGGTCCAGGGCCAGGGGGCAGGAGGACACTTGCTCCAGGGACCTTGGGCTGACTGGCCTTTCTTTGGGCAAGCCTAGCCCCAGCCCACATGGTGCCCAGCTCAATTAGCAGGCAACACCTCTGACCAGTAAGAGAAAGCCACTCTGTCCTCCAGGCCGCTGAGCCTTGCACCTGGACAGCAGGATTTCAGCCCCATTGGCTCCTTGACCCCCTTGGCAAAGCCTGCACAGCCCTGTGGGCAGTCCATGTTTGGACTGGATTTAAGGCTGAAAAGTCCTGAGACCTGCAGACCCAGGAGGCAGCAGATGGGCTGGCTGCGCTCATGAGAGCGTAGGGGCAAGCCCGCTGGGGTTCTCCTGTGTAGCCTCAGAGCCCCCTGTGGGCAATCTGGACCTCAGACCCTTCCGGGGCAGCATCTTTCTTCTTTAAATTAGAGACGGGGTCTATGTTGCCCAGGCTGGCCTCAAGCAATCGTCCTGATCCAAATAGCCTCCCAAATGGGGATCACAGGCAAGAGCCACTGAGCCCAGCCAGGATCTTCAATCCCAAATCAGCAGAGCCTGTTCTAGGACAGATCCCTGACCAGACAGTACCCAAAGCGGCCATCAGCTGGGATACCTAAGGGCAAACGGCTTCCCGCTGTGGGGGCGTTTAACCTCTATGTTCACCCGTAATGAGAAAGTGGGCATGGGGGAGCAAGAGACATGGTCACCCCTTCAGAACTCATGGAGGAGGCCGGAGGGCATGGGGGGTCAGAGAAAGACTCTGTAGCCAGATAGATGGCTGGGCTCAAAATCCTGGTCCTGGCATTTTCCAGCCTGGTGATCTACTGCACAAGGTGTCTGTTGCAAGCCTGGGTGAGGGGTGGCATTGCTGCACATGGGCCACTGCAGCCTCTCAGCATCTGATGGACATCGTTGTTGGCCCAGTGACAGCGCCACAGGCTGAGGAGGTCAGAGCCCCAGCTCAGACGTCTGTTCACCAGGGCTGCCTCGATCTGGTCCTCAGCTTCCCCCCACCCATCAGATGTGGCCCCGGGTGAGATGACTTCTCACACTGCCCAGATTCTGCCAGGGCAGGGTGATCAGGTCTAGTGAGAACCAGGCTGGTGGGGGGGGGGCTCAAGGATGCAGACCCCAGCCCCATCCTCCTGATAGCTGCTCCCTGCAGCCCGAGAGCCAGGGGAGAAGGTCCACACTGGCCCCTGGGTCCCCAGTGCAGAAGCAGCCTGGCCTACCCTCTGAGTCCAGCCTAGCTACTCTTGAGGGTGGAAAAGAGCCTGTGGCATGAGGGCTGGGTTGAGTTCCAGCTCACGGCTGCCTGGACAGAGTCCGCAGAAGGAAGACTTTTACCAACTCCTTTTCTCTGTGTCTCAACATTCTCAAGGCTGTCTAACATTTTTATTTATTTTTCTCTTTTTAAAGAAGCTGTTTTGCCCTATCAGATGTGCTACCACTTGAACCCATTAGAAAGTCTGTTCTCTTGGTGTGAAAGATAAGGGCTTTCAGCCCTCAGAATCCAGACACACAGCAAGGCTTCTCACAGAGGGAACTTAAGCATGCTTGGTGCACGAAATGGGGCACTGTCCCTGAGATGTACTTCTCAGGTACACAAGTCTGACCAGCCAAGGCGGGATCGCTCCCCAGAGAAGGCTCAAGTCCACAGTGCTCAGGGCTCATCACCATCCTTTCCACATCGTATTCTCACACAAACTCTGGAGCTGCATGGTGGTTTAGGCCTTATTATCACTCCCATTTTGCAGGCGAGGAAACAGGTCTGGAGAGGATGAGGGTTTGCCCAAGGTGGCAGGCCTAAATCTTCGGGATCTGCTGGACTTGATTTTGTGGCCCCTGGTGGAGACTGAAGTGGGATTGCTTGAGGGGGCTGGCCTTGCTACTCAGACACTCCTCATCCAGGCCTGACGGGTAGCCCTTCCTCCTTGGTTCCCTTACAGGAAAAGCTGGAGGGCCGGTGCCCACCTTCAGACTCAGATGAGACTTCGAAAGAGATTTCAGAAAATGCAGCCTGTCAGTAAACGTAGGCACCAAGGTTCTGGTGAATTTGAATAAGGACAACCATTTCCGACTTGCCTAGAACATGCCAGGCTTACCCTCCGATTTCAGTGACAGGGTAATACAGTGGCAGGAGGCTTTGCCACTGGCTTTGCAGTTAGACCCCACTTTACTGGCTGTGGGACCATAATCTCCTTAGAACCTCAGCTCTCTCATCTGTGAATTGAATTCATCTCCTAGGGGCTTTAAATAAAGTAATGGCAGTAAACTGCTTAGCATTTTGGTGAGGGCACTTTGCAAGTAGGCACAAATAGTGGCTACACTCTGATGGCCACAAAATTGCTGACAGGCAGGAATTGCCACCCCTTTTTTGCAAATGAGGAAATTGAGATCCAAGCTGGTTCTTCATGCAGCTCCTGAATGGCTAAGCGGACCTGCAGTCCCGGGTCTGAGCCGCTCCTGTGCGACGGCTGCTTCCTGCTCACCATTCTGTCCCAGAGGACACCTGGACAGGCGTGGGAGAGGCTCTTCCAGGCCGGAGGTGCCCCAGCAAGCCCCGAAGCAGTTCCCAGGCATGGGAAAGGGTGGCCTCCCTGACACGCCTGGGCGCTGGCACCACATCAATACTGAGGTGCCCTGCAGGGAACCATGGTCACGGGTACACACACAGCCAGGGGGCAGATGGCAGCTCATTTCTGCCCCGCCCCAGGCAGCTCCATGTCCCTATGAGCCAGTGGGCAGGTGGGGGGATGTCACTTGGTGTCTGTCAGATCCAGAAGTTGGGGAGCAACCCCTTTCTCCGTGGTGCGGTGAGCATGGGCAGTGCCCTCTGTCTGTCTTGCAGCCTCCCAGGTAGCTGTCTACATAGGCAGTGCTGGGGAAGCCCAAGAGAATAGCTCCAGCCCCCCGAGGTGGCTCTTCCTTTGGAGCCCGGTGGCCTGAGACGTCCCTACGTGCGTCTCACTCCTTCAGCACAGTCACTGGGGCCTCCTCTGGGTCAGGGCCTGGGGACCCAGAGATGAACAGGAGCACAGCCCTGGCCTCCGCAGAGCCCATGGTTTTGTGGCAGGACACACATGCGTCATTAAACAATACAGATGTCCAAGGGCAATGTTGCAGAAACAGATGAAGGGTACCCCACCCAGCTTGAAAAGTTAGAGAAGACTGCCCGGAGTAGGAGGAGGCATCTGAATGGAGTTTTGTCAAAGGGGCTGGCCCGGCAAAAGAGGAGAGAGGCAGGCGTTCTTGGAAAATGCTAGGTGCACCCCAGGACCCACAGGATCCCCGCAGTGTGCAGTATCTGTATTGGGGGTGGAAAAGCAGTGAGAAGTGAGGCTGCAGGGACAACTGGAGCCAGCAAAGGAGGGCTGGTTTTCTAGGTCAAGGGCACAGGGTGTGGCTGATGGTGAGGGAGCCGGCTCTACTGGCTTTTGAGAGCTGACTGCGCTCATGGGTTCAGTGACCTCACAAGGTAGTTTGAAATTGGCCGTGATGGGAATATTTATCCCATGGACATTGGCAAGTGCCACAAATCAGAGCCAGTTGTTTAAAAAAGAAGAAGAAGAGGAAGAAGGGGGCAGTCTGGGTGGATTCTAAAGCAAGGACATGAGATAATTAGCTTTGCTTTTTAGAAAGATACCCTGGCTATTGTGGGATAAAGAGCAGATGGAGGGGAATGAGCTTGGAGACTGGAGCTGGGCCCTGGGTGACCTGGAGACAGTGCAAGGCTGCCCAAGAAGGGTCTGGGGAGTGGGAGAGGCTAGGCCCCCGCCTCCCGCTGTGTAACCCGACTCCCGCTGTGTCGGTTCAGCCTGGGGGTGGGGCAGCGGATGAGGTGGCTCTTTCAGCCCTCCTCAGCTAGAGCCTGAGAATCCCAGTAAAACCCTTAATGAAAAACACCTGGGGCTCTGCCCCGAGCCAGGCCTGGAGATGGGGATGGGAAGGGGATTAGGGGATCGGAAGTGAGGGTGGAGAGGGACCCTGCCCCATCCATTCATTTGTTCATTCATGAACTCTTGTTTCACCCAGCTCCCTGGGCTGGGCCCTGGGAGAAGGCGGAGCTGAAGAAAGAGGGGCTAAGGAGCCACAGAAGCACCGCCTGGGGGCCACTAGGGATCACTGACCCGGCGCCTGCCTCATGGACTGATGCTTACTCTATGGAAGCTCCCAGGCCAGGTCACAGTGTCAGAGTCATGACTGGGCTAGGTCTTGGGTCTCCCCTTCCCTGCAGAATCGTGTGTGTGTGTGTGTGTGTGTGTGTGTGTGTGTGCGCGCGCGCAAGTACATGCTTGCTGTCAGGAGAGGGGAGGATTTGATCGGTGAGAGTGCAGGGAGGCTGAAGGCTGAGGTTCACCCGCTGGAGTGGTGGAACTCAGCCTTCCTCCTTCCTGCCTGAGACTATTGCAGACCCAGCATGTGAGATCCCAAAAAGAGACGTGGCAGATCCACAGCCCACTGGGGCTTGGCCTGGTCCAGCCTGGCCTCCGGGTCAGAAATGACCTGTGAGCCTTTGAAGCCTGGAGAGTGGGGTGTCTGTGGGAGGGGCTGGGTTCCAGGCCCTCGGCGCACCCTTCCCTGGAGGGAGGCGCTGAACAGGCAGAGCTTGCCTCGGGTGAGTGGGCACTTCCAGGCAGGCAGCATTGCTCTCTGGCTCCTCAAGATGGCTCAGGGCTGGCCTGGAAGCAGCCATGGGCTCCTGGGCACGGTGCTGGCTGGCATCGGACTCAGGCTCCTCGGTGGAAGTGCTAGTGATCACCAAGCAATTGGGTTGGGATTTGGAAAAAGGATGCCCTGTCCTGGGGCATGCTCATTTGTGAACTCAGCTCCACCCGTTGTGCACCCTCCGTGCCCTCCTCCCCACCCAAATTCTGCCCAGGCACAGTCTCAGGGCAGGCAGGGGCACAGGGAGTGTCTCTGTGCTCCCTTGGGAAAGATCCCCTCTGGGCAGGCACCTGGCTTGGTGAGTGGGCATGGGCTTTACTGAAATTAGAAAAGAGGACACTGCTTCAAGCAGACACAGCGCAGGTGCGGTGACCAATCTGCACAGACGCACCTGGGAATCTCGAGCACGTCCTCCACTGGTGGCGGGGAGGGCTCCATTTGTACAAGCACAACTATCGCTTCCACACCTTGTCTGCCCTTCCTCCACCCATGGGCCACCCCATTCCCCGTCCTTCAGGTAATGGACATCTCTCTCTTTTTTTTTTTTTTTTTTGAGACAGAATCTCGCTCTATTGCCCAGGCTAGAGTGCAGTGGCACAATTTGGGCTCACTGCAACCTCCGCCTCCCAGATTTAAGCGATTCTCCTGCCTCAGCCTCCTGAGTAGCTGAGATTACAGGCGCCCACCATCATGCTTGGCTAATTTTTGTATTTTTAGTAGAGATGGGATTTCACCATATTGGCCAGGCTGGTCTCAAACTTCTGATCTTGTGATCTGCCCACCTTGGCCTCTTAAAGTGCTGGGATTACAGGGGTGAGCCACCTCGCCCAGCCCAATGGCCATCTCTTAAAGGGATGCAAGGGGCTCGGGCCTGGGGTGGGCATACTATGAAAGCAGAAATGCTCACACAGAAATGCTCACCCTTTCATACTATGAAAGCAGAAATGCTGCAGGAGGCGTGTCCCCCTGCTGACGAAAGCTCTCAGCAGGGGAAGCCCCCAAGGGCCTTCTGAGCACCAAGTGGGGAGGGAGGCTGGGTATCTGCAGATGAAAGGCACAGGACCAGCTGCAACCCCAGCTGCCACCCAGGAGGAGGCCCAGCCAGTCTTCCCAGGGCTTCCCTCCAGGGCCAGGTGGTCCCAGCCTGTCTGCTCCCCTCGCTGTGTCTGTGGTGTATCCGCAGATGCTCCGGGGTAGAGGAACTTGCCAGCCGGGCTGTGAGACACCACCACCTTCATTTCAGCCCTTGAAAGTGCAGCAGCCTTCCCAGCACCCTGGCTTCTCTTCTGACCGCTGGCCGTCTAGGGCAAGCCTTCCAGAAGCAGTGCTGAGCTGCAGGCCAGCAGGCCCAGGGCCCTCCCTGATATCTTGGGTGCTTTCCCTCCCTCCTGGGGCCTCAGATCTCCTCATCTGGAAATCAAGTTCAGAAAGGTGCAAAATGTACTGGTAAGAGCCAGAGCCGGGACTTGAACCCAGGACTGCCTGACTTCAATGCTTCATCGCCGCATCATGAGTTTCTCTAGGAGCCAAGGCAGACAGATGCTGACCAGGACTCATCTCTCATGGGATCCTTTACGATTGGCTGGCCCTGCAGCTGCTTCATGTACATGGACTTCAAGAGGTCACAAAGCTGTGAGCATTCTTAGGGTTTCTGAGGGCCACCCCCTCAAAGTTGAGGTTCAGAGAAGGGGAATCAGTTGCCAGCCGTGGGGAGCCCAGACTCCCTTGCTCCCAGCCAGTGCCCTTTCTGCTGTGCAATGTGGCTTTCTCCACAAATATATAGTGACTGGGGGCCTCCCCCATGGGAGGAGAATGTCCTCTTGGGGAAGCAGAAGCAGCGACACCTTCAGCTCCATGGCTGCAGCGGTCACATGACATCGGCAGTGAGTCTGTCACCACTCCCTCTTCGCCCCGTTACTGACTCACAGCACAGTCCTTAGTTCCTCAAAGGGGAAGGCGCAGCAGCCCATGACTGGCAGAGAGAAGTTACTGGGAGCTCCCCAGTGGGTCAGTCACTAAGACTGGGCCCCGGGTTTGTGCTGGGCTGGAAAGCTCAGCAACAGTGACCTACACAAAGCAGGTCTGTGAGGCCTGGGGCACTACTGAGCCTTCAGGTAGGAATTCAGGGGCCTCTGGCCTGGTCAGCTCCCTGAGGCCGGCTGGGGGGGAGCGGGGGATGGGGAGTGGGAGCCAGGGCGGAGGAACAAGGGGCTGGCCTGGGAAGCAGTCCTGCCTGTTGGCCCTGCTGAGCGCCAACATTGTGACCGCTCAGCTCCCTCCAGGGACCTTGCCCTTGGAGATCCCGGCATTCTGCTGGGAAGACACATATCAGACCTCGGGGACTTGGTGACCTGTGAGCCAGACTCGGATCCCCACCAGAGCCAGCAGGGAACGCTTGGTCAGGTGTCAGGTTGAGGCTTTCTGGCTGGCCTGGAAGGATGGGTGGGATTTCCCCCTGGGAAAAGTCTGGAGAACAAAAAAAATAGGAAACTCAGGTCGGGCAGGGAGGTGAGTTGGTGGGAAGGTGGGAGCTGGGGCCCGGAGCCAGCTTCTCTTGGGAGAAGGGAGGCTGCGGGCATTGCTGATTTCCCGTTTTCCTGTTCCCTGCAGCAGCTGCAGAGATGGCTAGAGCAGGCCACCTTTGACGGGCACAATGGGATCCCATGCGTCAGGGCCAGGCTGGGGAGCACCCCCTGAGCCCACTTTC
Source organism: Cheracebus regulus (assembly GCA_963574635.1). Classification (NCBI taxonomy): domain Eukaryota; kingdom Metazoa; phylum Chordata; class Mammalia; order Primates; family Pitheciidae; genus Cheracebus; species Cheracebus regulus. Next base: position 66,756 of record CAUYQU010034880.1, on the reverse strand, counting down.
CAGATGGCCTTCCCACCATTCCCGCCGAGCTCGAGGCCACTTCCTGCAGGAGTTAGTGAGCTGTACTCACATGCCCAGGCTGGGGAGCTCAGACAGCACGGTGAGACATCTGTCCTGGGCCCCCTGACGCTTCCTTCGTGCTGTTCAGGAGACAGCCTGCGGTCTCACCCCCCACCCTGCCCCACAGCTCTAAGTCTGTGGGGCAACCTCCTGGGAAAGGAAGTCCTCGGGCCACTCAGCCTCTCAGCCAGCCTCCTGGAGGAGCCCTAGAGATGAACGTGGGCTTCTCCCTGTCTCCTCCTCCTCCTCCTCCTCAATCCTGCAGTTCTGGCCTTTGCTTTTCCTGGGTACTTCCTCAGCAGCTGTACTTTGACTTCAAGACCATCAGCACTCATAAGAAGGGCTTCCGGGAAAGGCAGACCCGGAGCTGGTTCCTGGAGTGCCAGGAGGACCTGTCTAGGACTCTAGAAAATTCCAGGAGTCAGGGAACTTGACAGAGTTCAAGTTCAAGGACAGAGGCAGTCCTGAAGGCTGTGAATAGGGCAGTTTGGCCTCTCCTTCCCCACCCTCCATTCATTCCGACCCCCAGATTCTCTTCAGGCACAGCTGGAAGCGGGGTGAGGATGACAGCAGGAGAAGAAGGCAGGACTAGGTGGAGGAATTCTGTCTGTGGGACAAAGGAGTTGATCTGCCTGGTTGGGTCTCCAGGTGCAGCGAGCTACCTGTGAACATGCTAGGGGGATTTAGAACCCAGTGCGGGTGACAGGGATGGCACAGAGAGGTCGGGCCCCTCTTTCCTCATTGCCTCCACCATCTTGAACACACGGGGATTCCTGGCTCTCATACCAGCCAGATGCCCCCTCTCGGCTTTTCCCTGGAGCCCCTGGTGATTTTAGGATGTTTTCTCCCCATGCTGGGCTGCGGTGGGGGATGTTGGGGAAGGCAGCCCTGGGGGCCCAGTGCATACAGCTGGGGGTCTAGTCAAATGCACTGGACAGAGGGACACTGGAGACGGGGACTCATGACAATTACACTGCCAGGCCCTCCCCCACCCTGCCAGTGAGACTGATGACTTCCTGAAAAGGGGTTACATGGAGGGTTTGCAACATGGAACATTTGATGTGACCTGAGAACTTCCTGTTCCAATGACCCCTGGGGCTCCTGACCTACTCCCGAAAGTGTCATGTGCATCGTCAGAATGCATCCGAGGAAGCGGGACTTCTCTGAGCAGAGCTGCGTGCAGGCTGGGTCCGGCCTGGGCACCGGGGCACCGGCTCTCCTTCTCCAGAGGGCTCTTCTGAGTTGCTGCCATGGAACCTGCCCGGTGGTCCGTGGCCCAAAACATCAAAAGAGGGATGCCAATGGGAAGAAGATCTTCCCAGCAGGAGGCCCTTCTGATGCCCCCACCCTCCTCAAAGCACTAGGGAAATTGGATCTTCAAGAGGGCCTTGGGACCCCAGTGCTGAGTCTTGGGCCCTGAACCTCCCGTGTGTAAATATGCCCTGGGCTCCTACTCAGGGTTTATCGGGGGCCTCAGAAAATTCTCTGCAAATGACCAAGCAAGGTCCTCCTCTAGTAAGGAGCACGGCTGTCACTGACCTTACTTGCCTTGAAGGACGGGTGGTGGGCTCAGCCCACTCTCTACCCCATCCCTGTCTGTACCAGGGGCCGTTTCGAAGCCACGTCGGCCAGTTCTCACCCTGAGCGCTCTCGTTCAGTGCCATCGTCTCTGGGCTGGGCCGCCCATGCCTTGCTTTAAGAAAGTCTCTGCCTGCTGGTGTCTGCGGAGACTGTGCAGTCCTCCAGTTCTGTAGCCTGGCCATTCCAATACACAATGCAGGCCCCCAGCTCTCATCTGAGCTCCGAGGGTGCAGTCTGTGGGGCTCATCATCCCTCCCAGTATTTATGGGGAATTCTGTGGTGGGGAGTCCTGCTTCCTGTGTGGAATCTGAGCAGAAAATGCTTTGGAAGACACACAGATACCCTTATTTCTTGTGTAGCAACATTAAATTCCACCTTCCATCCTGATCCCCGCAACTGAAACCCTGGAATTATATTTTAATGTCTTCATGCCCAGTATGGTGTGGGTTCCACTGGTGATGCCCTGACTGACAGTCTTCTGGGAGGTCCTAGTCCTCAGCAGTCTCCAGTGTCCCCGAGAAGAAAGATCCAGATTGCCACACTCAACGGCTTCCACACTTGATGCTCTCTGCAGAGAGCAGGAGCGATTGTGCTGGAGCCCGGAGCTCCCTGGGAAAAAAGCCTTCCTGAGCTTTTCAAAGTCTCAGCGTCACCTGGCAGGTTGGGGCAGGTCAGGGCACTGTTCCATGGGCCCTGACACTGTCTCAGCCCACCAAGGCTAATGTCCACTCAGCTCCCTGTTAGTTGCATGACATCTCATGTGACCAACCAGCTGGTCAGATGTGGACTGCCCACAGCATTAGCTGTCTGCCCACTGGGCTGTCTACGAAGCATGTGGCCAGCTCAGGCCTTGACAGACACTAATGAATACCAGACTGGGGGTAGAGGTGGTGGGAATGAGGGGCTCAAAGGTAGATTGGCCTTTCAGGAGTGAGAGAGAGACGTGGTAAGTCATTGTGGGTAGCTGGACAGACGCATGGTGCAAACTACCACTCGCTCAGAGGCAATGAGTATAAGATAAGCCTCTAAGGCCGCACCTGGCCCACCCCCTCTGGGGACTGACCACAGGGTATTCTGTGGGTGAGAAAGGGCAGAAATGCTTGTGAGGCCGTCCCAGGAGAGGCTCATGCATGACTGTGGTCAGGATGAGGAGGTGAAGCCTGAGAGCGTTTGCTTTCCCAGGAGAAGGCAAACTGAGCAGTGACTCAACTGAGAAATATGCCATCAAGTGCTTGTTTGAAAGGACAATGTTATCAGAAGGGAGTCCAATTAGGAATGACTGTTGAGGCCTGAGGAGGTAAGCCCCCACCCTCTGCCACATGTGATCCTGCCCCAGCGCCAGGGCCCACCTCCAAGGAAAGCCTAGATCTGGCCAGATGCGGTGGCTCACACCTGTAATCCCAGCTCTTTGGGAGGCTGAGGTGGGTGGATCACGAGGTCAGAAATTTGAGACCAGCCTGGCCAATATGGTAAAACCTCATCTCTACCAAAAATACAAAAATTAGCCAGGCGTGGTGGCGCACACCTATAGTCCCAGCTACTCGGAGGCTGAGACAGAAGAATCGCTTGAACCCGGGAGGTGGAGGTTGCAGTGAGCCGAGATTTCACCACTGTACTCCAGCCTGGGCGACAGAGCGTAGAAAAGAAAGCCTAGCCTAGATCTGACTTCCTGCCTCCTGAAAGCCCCAAGGAATGGGCATCTAAAGGAAGATCTAAACCCAATACCTCCCAAATGGAAGCACTCCATCCTTTCAGCTTCCCTGGCTGATGGGCATAGGTGTTGTTTGGCTGGCAGCTCTGCCTCTGTTTCACCGCTGGCACCTCGGGGGATGGAGGCCTCCGGGACCTCCTGTGGGCACAGCAGGAGATCCAGGAACTCTGGGCTGAGTTCATGCATCTGAGAGCCTTCTTCCTGCATCTGATGGGGAAAGAAGACGCCAGCAGCCATCTAGTCACTGACCCCTCTCCACGGCTCCCAGGCCATCCCTGACATGGCTTGTCTGGGAGAACTGGATGGGTCCTAGCTAAAAGTGGTAGAAAATCAGGGCTTCAGGAAGGCCAGGTACACCTGTGCATTTATCCACCTGGATATCTTGCAGGCGCTGCCTCAAGGTTACCATTTCCCTCCCAAACCCCAGCCTCTCCCTGGGTATGCTCTCTCTCTCCCTGGGTATGCTCTCTCAGCATCTCCATCCTCTCCGTTGCCTGAGCCAGAGATGCAGCTGCTGCCGGAGTTCCCTCCCTCTGTGGAATGCTCCTGGCTCCACCTGCTCTGTGTCTACACATGTCTTGGTTCCAGCTCTTCCTTCACCCTCACCACCACTCTCCTGGCTTGCTGCTTCATTTTCCTTCCTCAGAATGAGAGCAGTAGTCTCCTAACTGATATCTTTCTTCAGTCTCATGCCCTCTATCCATCAGGCAGGTCAAACTCAAATTTGGGTAATTTGAGAAGAGTGTATAGAGACGTGGGCAAGGGGCAGGAAGACCCCGTCAAGCGCTGAGGTGAGCTGGGGAGAGTGCTGTGACTTTTCTGAAAAGATGCAGCCAGCTGACACACAGCCTGCAGAGGGGGTCAGGGAGAACCCTGCTCTCCTCCTTCCCCCCATCTCCTGCTGGGTCTCCAGTGGCTGAGTTCATCTGTCCGCAGGAGGGTGAGGAGGCCCATGGGTGCCATCTGCTCAGGTTGGTCTTCCTAGCACAGGGCAGCAGAGAAGGGTAAAGGATGGGTCTGGAAGGTGAAGGGAAGGTGTCCAGACAGCTGCAGACCCATTCACCACACAGCACCAGCGAGATATCTCTAAAACACATACCTGGACGTGAGCCTGCTCAACATCCTGAGAATAACCAAGACAACTGTGTGAATGAACAACACACACCCCCGCCACCCCTGTGGGTCTCCGGTGTGGGCTAGGCACCAGCCTCGGCCCCGTTCACAAGATCTAACCCTCTCGTTCCATGTGCATCACGACCTTCAAGCTCAATGCCAGTGCCCCATTTTACAGCTGAAGCAATTGAAGCTCAGAGGAGCAGCTGCCTGCATCTCTCACATCCAGGACCTGGTAACACTGGAGTCTGAGCGTGGGACTGAGTCAGCTGTGACAACACCTTTTCCTGGGGCCTTCGAGGCCCTGTGGGTTTGTCCTTAGCCCTCTTCACTCTTGACCCAGCCCTGCCGCTCCTCGGTCCTGGGGCTCCTGGGCTGCAGCCGGTCTGAGTGACTTTCCCTGGAGCCTCTCTGCTCTCTCGCCTGTCTGAGCCTTCTGGGCAGGTGTGTATGAGCGAGGGCATGCGGGCCACAGTACTGCCTTCGTACCTGCTTTTGTATGGCCTGTGAGGGAAAAATGCTTTTTACATTTGTAATGATTGAAAACTTCAAGAGAAGAATATTTTGTGACACGTGAAACCATGTGGCATTTCAATGTCCATAAATAAAGTTTTATTAGAACACAGCCCCGCCCATTTGTGCATCTCCTCTCTATGGCCGCTTGTGTGCTGCCGTGGCAGAGTTGAGTAGTTGAAAATATTTTCCAATAGTTACTATCTGACCCTTTACAGGAAAGGTCTGCCAACTCCTGCAGAGTCGTATGGCTTTGTGACTTACAACTCCGTCTTCATTGTATTTTTGTGTGCATTTAAATTTCAGGTGTAATGAATGAATAGATGCACATTATGGAAGATTCAAACAAGGCGAGGGTGTGGGGGAAAGAACAGGAGTCCGCTGTCCCTATCTCCTTCCTGGGGCGGTTGCCATGAACACCTCCGAGCCTTTCTTCCTCTGTCTGGGGTGCCTCTGAGCCGCTTCTGTTTCACAAAATCCCGTCACACCTCAGGGCCAAGCGCTGCCGCCATCTGGTCCATACTCTCTGAAAGCCGTCCCTGGCCCTGCCTTCCTGGAGCGTGTTGCTCCAAAAGTAGCATCTTGCAGAGACCGAGGGCCGGGATGTGGGACCGGCTGTATATCCTTGGGCAAGTTGCTTAATGTCTATTCCTCGGCCTTTCCCTCATCCTTAAAATGGTGGTCATGAAATGATCTATGTGCTTCACAGGCTTGTGAAGCCCAGGCAATACATAGTTAAACACATGCCGGCCAGGGGCAGTGGCTCACGCCTGTAATCCCAGCACTTTGGGAGGCCCAAGCGGGTGGATCACCTGAGGTCAGGAGTTCAAGACCAGCTTGGTCAACATGGCGTTGCTACAAAAATACAAAAAATTAGTCTGGCATGGTGGTGGGCACCTGTAATCCCAGCTACTCAGGAGGCTGAGGCAAGGAGAATCGCTTGAACCTGGGAGGTGGAGGTTGCAATGAGCCGAGATCCCGCCACTGCACTCTAGCCTGGGTGATAGAGTGAGACTCCATCTCAAAATAAATAAATAAATAAACACATGTGACCTGCTCAGAACAAGGTGTGGTACACAGACGGTGCTGCTAGGGACCTCATCAGGGTAGCTGGCCCCCATGCGGCCCATGTCCATGCCTGGCTCCCCAACCGGGGTGCAGATTCCTCAGGCAGCAAGCTCGTTCTCTCTACTCTCTTCATCTTCAGGGCGTAGCCCAGAGAGGCTGCAAAGAGGCTGCAAAAAGGCCGCGTGGTAGACATCGGGACTGGGGCCTCAGGCGTCCTGAGAGGACAAGGGCGCCATAGGAGCCAGAACACCCAGCTATTCTCCGTCCAGGATGTGAGGCTGTCCTAAGCATGTGACCTAGAACTTGGGGTCCCTGAGGCTGGGCAGGCAAATCTAGGACAAAAAAAGGCCCAACTTCTCAACAAGCAGGCGCTCACTCCTTTTTTGATTGTTGAGGGGTCTTTGGAGAGTCTGAGGATCACACTGTCTCTTGGCTGAAAGGAGGGGCCTGGGAGCTCCGGCAGGCCCAGGCCTGGGCACCCAGACTCCTGGGTTCTCTTGTGGGGGGCACCTGGCAAGGCCGACTGAGCCCTCAGATCATCTGGGAGCCCTCATCAGACCAGCAGGGTTCAGACTTTCTGGAACGCTGAGGAGGGGGTGTGGGAGTGGGGTAAAGGCCTCCTCCCCTCCACTGCGGCACCTCCACCCCTCCTTCACAGAAAGTTATCTTTCACCCTCCCCACCCCACCCCCACACATAGCGCGGCCCCCTCGAACCCCATACGCACGTCCCAACCTTCTTCGGTTTTCCTAGTGTCTGAGGTAGTGAAGCCGGACCTGGAATGAACATACGGTTTACTTAGGACAAAGGACTTTAGCGCTCCACTCAACAAGCCAATAAGAGGCTGGAGCCTCGAGCGAGGCCGGGGTAGGCAGGTGCGGCAACGTGGGCGAATCTGGAGGCAGTTTGGGCTCTGAGTGAGCTTTGAGTTCTCTACCACCACCACCACCACCACCAGGTAGGCTCTGGCACTCGAGGCCCCAGACACTCCCAGGGAAGGGCCTGGGGGCTGGTGTGGGTTTGGGCAATGCCTGTGCTTCCCCGAGCCAGGGCCAGAGATCGGACTCCACAAGGCTCGGAGGCTTCATGGAGGAAGCGGAGGAGGGGCCCGAGGCGTGGATCCCTGTCTGTCCTGGGCCTGGGATGGGCAGGTCCTCCTGCGTCCTCCAGTCCAGTCTGTGGCTGGAGCAGCGTGGGACAGGCTCAGGTGACACTGTTTGAGGAACATCTCCCTCGAGGCTGGTCTCAGTCCAGCAATGGATGCCTGGAGGGCTGGAGTCAGCATGGGCTGGAGGTTGGGGGTGGCATCGAATGTGATTGTAGTCACATCTGCACGTCTGGCAAGGCTGTCCCTTATTTCCCCCCAGCATCATGCCCCTTGCTTCTGGGAGCCCGCCTGGTCCTGCCCCACTGGGCTGGCCCCTGAGCTGGGTAGTGGGTGCGGGCGGCGGGTGCGGCCACCATTGTGCAAGGGGTGAGCTCACCCGCCGTGCCCAGCCCGGCCTGCACTGGCCTGCCCGCTGCTGGTTAATCATTGTTCAAACACCCTGGCAGGCAAGTGGGCTGTGGAGGGAGACGTGACAGGGCAGGGCCACCTCCCAGATCTCAGCAGAGCTCTGCCAGCAGGCCCGGGGCCGGAGCCAGAGCCATTCCCCAGGACCCCACAGGGAGCAGCCTGCAGTGGGGCTGAGACCCCTCTCCTAATTCCTTCGGAGGAACTCAGTAAATAATTTTGACGGACTCAAAGAACATCTCTTTGTAGGTTTCCTGTCTTGGGGCAAACTCCTTGCAGTTTAGTGGCATAGCTATGAGGGCGAGCCGCAGAAACCAAATGCCTTGGATCAGACCACAGCCCCATCACTTATGGGCTGTGTGAACTTGGCTGAATTTCATAATCTCTCTGTGCCTCTTTGTACAGTTTCCTGGGCTGTACAAAGGTGTTGATGATGATGATGGTGTCGTCCTCATAGGACTGTTGAGAGGATTAGGATAGATGTAAAGTGCTTACTAGTCTCATGACAAAGAAACCCCGGTGCCCGGGACCGAGACTGCAACACTCAGCACTGCACCCAGCTCATCCCCAAAAGGAAGATGAGTGGCCCCCAGGGGATGGGCTGGGCTTTTAGTACACCCACCCCACATGTTCTCTTGTGAATTAGGTATGACTTTCTCCACTTCTCAGATGAGAACACGTGGGCTCAGGAGAGGGGTGGGGAGGGCTGTCATGTGTGAAGCAGCCGCTGAAGGTCACAAGATAGAAATGACAAAGCCAGGTTTCAAGCCGGGGTCCATCTGCACCCAAATGCCATGTTCTCCGCATCACCCAGCCCTGCCAGGATTGCAGATCAAAGATGCAGATCTGAACTTGCCCGGCAATTACATTCTGCCCATGCTCATTGACATCCTCTGAGCGTGGGGGGATAGAGGGGCATGGAGGAGGCTCTGGGCTGAGTTTGCCATGAGAAAGACAGAGATCAACAATGCCCAGCCCAGTCCCTGGGCCCAGAGAAACCCCGATGGACGAGGAGACAGCATGAGCTGTGCACTGCCTGGTAAAAGCCCAGCACCACCATGCCCGAGACCCAGGCGGCTCCAGGACCCCCAGAGACGCAGGGTCTAGGAGGCAGCTGGTGGGAAAGGGGCCTTGAAGCAGCACTCTGGGTTTGATTTTTGTTATTTTTTTCAGTGTGTGTATATTTGGCATGGTTTGGGCAGGAGTGAACTGCAGAGATCAGAGGCCTAGAATCTCCTCCTTCCTCCTACCCCAGACTCCCCTACAGTGCTGCTACCAGCTGGGGCTGAGTAGAGGCGGCTATATTGACAGGTGCCAGACTCCTGTTAAGGACGCTGGCAGAGGAGGACTTGTCTCCTGGAAAGAGCCTCAGCCCTTGGCGAGGGCCTCTCGGGTCTACTTCAGAGCTGTGCCTTGAGGGAGAGTTCTGGGCATCAGGCAGCTTGCCCCGGGGCCTGTGGGGCACTTGTGGGGCCCCGTGGGAGCCTGCACACCATGGGACAGGCAGCTAGGAAAAAAATCCATGTCATACATGCAATCTGAGACCTTGTGAAAGAAAGGACCTTGAAGCCAAGAAATGCGGCTCAGGGACCTGTGTGTGTGTGTGTGTGTGTGCATGCATGTGTGTGTGTTCAAGTGTGTGTGTTTCTCTGTATCTGTGTGTGCATGAATGTGTACTGGGGGCTGGCTAGGGCAGCAATGCTCCTTCTCAGAACAGTGAAATTGGCAACGACCATCTCATGACAGCCCTGGGAACCTCTCCCTGCCTTGCGGGCATGCCAGCCTTCTTTCCGGGGGATTCCCACCCACACCTGTCCTCACTCTAATGCTCAGTGCCTCCTGCCTTCTCATGCAAATAGGCTCTCAGAATATCCTCTGAGAAGTTCATTTCTCAGAGCTGTTGGTGACTGAAAATGAGGCCTCCTGTGTGGCCCTCCCAGCCACTCCCACCTTCCAAGGACAGTCGTCCTATCACTACATGCATGGCCACAGCTATGACCAGGGAAGACCCTGGCTTTCTAGGATGCAGAGGCAGCTTGCTCCTGCTTGGCTCCTGCTGGAGATGGAAGACATGCTTGGATGTAGACTAAAGGCAGCTGAAACCAACTGTGGCCACCAGGATTCATTCCAGCCCCTGAGGCCAGACCAAATCATGGGACTCGCCTACCTGCTTGCTGACACACCTGAGAGGCCTTGGGCACAAGGAGACACTCCTTGGCCATGGTTGAAGCCACAGATACAGGTGTTGGGGGACACAGGTGAGACCCTGGTGGGGCAGGAAAAGTGTGTGTGATACATGGCGTTGGTGCCAGACAGGTGTTTGGAAGATATGAGAAATATGCTAAAGAAGGTGAAAAAGTTGTAATCTCCTCTCTAATCTATCCTCTACACACAACTCCAGTACTATCTTCTCTATCTCAGCCAATCTAGCTGTTCAATGACACACGTGGTGGTGTTAGGGAGGTATGTGGTGTTCCTCGAAGACATGAGAAAGATACACCGATCATGGAGGAAGTGAAGGTTCTAATCTCTTCTTCAATTTGTACTCTACACACACACTACCATTATCATCTTCCTGATCTCAGCCAACTTGGCCGTTCAATGATGATCAGGTTCTTAGGGTAAACATTATTGTTCCTAATCCCCAAAGATAAGGTGGGAAAGGGTCTTTGGACCCATACCCTTGCCACAAGGAGATATGTTACAATGAAAGCAAATTTCAGACCGTATTCTGCCACAAAGACATACTTTTATCAGCAAATAGTCACAAAAATAGTTATTTGGCCTCCTCCACTAAACTTGGGGCATCCCCCTTCTCTATCCCTAGGCGTTCTGATAAGCACTCATGTGGGAGGTCCAGGAGCTCAAAGAGATAGCAATGTTCTGTCAGCAGGACCAGCCGAGCTTCTGGCTGGGCCAGGAGACAGAGCCTTCTACTAGAGTTGTCGAGGCCAAGAGGGGACTCAGAATCAAATGGGAATAGACCCAGAGCTACCAGTCCCTGGGTGTCCGGCACCCAGGTTTGCTAGATTCTTCTGTCCTATTTAAGCAAAGACATAGGTGCCTAAACCATCTTTCCAGCCGAATATGGTTCTTGAATATCACTCACCTCACCACCAACAAATTATCTGGACATTGCTTATGCTAGTTAATGAATTTTGGGGAGCAGATTTAAAGAACTGTATTTGAAGCCCTTGCTAGCCACTTCTAGGGTGTGAGTTTACTTTAAGTGTTAACTCATCATCCCTAGAGCATACATTACAATAAGCTCACACACAAACACACTATCTCTTCTGTTCATACAGTGGAGCTTTAAAGAAGTCACAGACATTACATTAACCCTTGGCGCTATTGATATTTTGAGCCAGAGAATTCTCTGTTAGGGGGGCAATCTGAGCATTGCAGCCTTTAGCAATGAAAGCCAATAAAGCCAATACTTGGCGTTTATCCAATAGATAATAGTAGCAAACCCTGACTCTGTCGCCAATTAGTGATGACCAAAAAGGTCACCATACCTTGCCAACTGTCCCCTGGGGGCAAAATCGCTCTGGGTTGAGGACCACTGAACTAAAGTGACCATATTTATTGTCCACTCTGGGATACTTTCTTCTTTTCTGGGATGCTCAACACCCGAAAATGTTAACTAAATATAAAAATAGAGAGACTAGTTTCATCACCCACCATCACCCCATGTATCCACCACTAAACCTTCATAACTGTCAATTCGACCAGTTTTATTTCATCTCTGCTCCTACTCACTTCCTGCCATCACTTCCCCTTGTAGATTGATTTGAAGCAAATTCTAGACAATATTCATCTATAAATATCTAAGTGTATAGCTGTATTTTTAGATTTCTTAGTTGGCACATAATAATTGTACATATTTATGGGGTACATAGTGATATTGAGGCGTATATGATGTGTAGTGATCAAATCAGGGAAATTGGCATATTCATCTCTCAAACATTTATCATAGAATATGGAATGCTTCACAAAATTGCATGTTATCCTTTGTGCAGGGCCATGCTAATCTCTGTATCATTCCAATTTTAGTATATGTGCTGCCAGAATGAGCACTAGGTCTATCTATCTATCTATCTATCTATCTTTAAAAGATAAGAGCTCTTTTTTTGTTTGTTTGTTTTTAGATGAGGTCTCACTATGTTGGCCAGGCTGGAGTGCAGTGGCTCCACTGAATGGAGCAAAGCCTGAATCCCACGGCACTCCAGCCTGGGCAACACAGTCAGAGTAGTAGGAGCCAGGCTGGGCAGCATACCCAGAGCAGGTGCAATCCCACTACTGATCAGCACCGGAGTTCCGACCTGCTCCGTTTCCACGGGAGCCGGTTCACCCCTCCTTAGGCAACCTGGTGGTCCCCTGCTCCCAAGAGGTCACCATATTGATGCCGAACTTAGTGTGTACACCCAACTGACACAGCGCACTACAGCCCAGAATTCCTGGGGCCAAGTGAGCCTCCTGCCTCAGCCTCCAGAGTAGCTGAGATTACAGGCACGCGCCACCATGCCCGGTAGAACTCTTTGTTTTGTCTGTTTGTTTTGAGACAGTCTTGCTCTGTCTCCCAGGCTGGAGTGCAGTGCATGATTTAGGCTCAATGCAACCTCTGCCTCCCAGATTCCTGTCTCAGCCTCCCAGGTAGCTGGGATTACAGGCATGTGCCACCTTGCCTAGCTAATTTTTGTATTTTTTAGTAGAGACAGGGTTTTGCCATGTTGGCCAGGCTGGTCTTGAACTCCTGGTCTCATATGATCCGCCCAGCTTGGCCTCCCAAAGTGCTGGGATTACAGGCATAAGACTTCTTGCTCAGCTCTGAATTCTTTTTTTTTTTTTTAAATGTAACTATAATATTATTATACTTTAAAAATTAAAAATAATTCTTTAATATCATAAAATATCCAGTAGGTAAAACCAGGATACTCGAGAGTATAATAGGCAATCAACTTACTAGGAAAAGCAGCATAAATTGGAACTGTCCAGGCAAACCAGGACTGGGCCAGGCATGGAGAACATTTGTTTTCCCTAAATATAACCCTTTCTAATGCATGTGTCTGAAAGGTCATTCCTCTGCTCAAAGCCTCCGAAGGATCCCAGAACTTACACACAAAGTCTCGACTCAGCCCCAGGCTTGAGGCCCTCTGTGGTGTGGCCCCCGCTGGCCCCTGCCTTCTCCGACATCCTCCTGCCGCTGATGCGGTTCCAGCTGGTGACTGCATCACCCAAGGAATCTGGTGACTGCCACCACTCCCTGCTGTCAGAGATGCAGCTGCATGGGCATGGCACTGTGCATGCTGGAGGCACTGGCGGGCAGCCTGGCCATGGTGTTTTGTTCATTTAGATTTTAGCTGTCCCTCTAAGGTAGCTGAATTTGAATGTTGGCAGAAGTAGGATATTAGGGTTTGCTGTGAAAACAGTTTTGGGCTAGAAGTGTCTCAATCTGGCCTGATTTTTGTTTGTTGGTGGGGGTCTCTTCCTTTTCTCTTTTCTTTTTTCAAACATGTATCCGGAGCATACTTTGCTCTTAAGAAACTAAAACTGCTAACTCCTAAATGCTGAGGGCTCCTGTTCATTCTCAGCCATACCCAGGGCAGGGCATGGAGCTGGGGCTCCACCACGGTGTGCAGAGAGAGCTGTTGGGAGTGTGGGTGCCATCATCCCTGCACCACATACAGACAGACAGACACACAGACACACAGAGCGCCGCCTGTTAGATGAGTGTCAGCTCCGCTACCTCCCCAGGGGTCTTCTGAGAGCCCAGGGCTCCTGCTAAAGAGCCCTGCCTTCTGTGCCTGGAAGAGGCAGAATTTCTTTCCTCTTTACAAACTGAGCTCTAAGTCAGGTTTGCCGGGTGACTCCCCTCTCTGAGTCCCTACAAAGCTCCTGAAGGTTGAATTTGGGGACTTTTGGCAGAGTACAACTCTGAAGAATGAAAGAAAGCCATTCTGCCTGAGATGAAGCTAACAAATAACTAGCAACCTTTTCCTGCAAGGATCTAATCCTCGGAGCTGTCTCAGCCTGCATGCCCAGGGCCCACTGCAGACTGGCCCGTGTAGTTCCTGGTCATCATCCACCAGGATGCCTTCCTGGTGCTGAGACAGACCTCACCCTGGTGCTGTCAGAACCCCTTTATCCACACATTAGCCAGGCCGCCATCCATCCACTCAGCAGAGAGATCTCGTTGGTCTGGGTCTCTACCCAGCCCACAGCAATGCCCAGTACCTGGTGCAGCCTCGTGGTGGCTTGCTGCCTGCCCGGTTCTCTGGTGGGTACTCTTTAGAGCCCTGCAGGTCCTTTCCGGCTAGCACACCTTCATTCATTTACTTACTGAGGATCTGCCATGTGTGCCGGGCACAGGAGTAGGCTCTGGGACACGTTATCACCAGCAACAAACCCCTTGCCTCACAGGGCTTACATCCCCGCAGGTCAGGCACCCAGGACACCATGACGAATTTTCATACTGGGGTTGGCTTCTTCTTTCTTCTCAGAGCGCTGGGATCCTTTTGCAAATTATTCACCTCTTCCTGAGGGACCTGATTTGCAGACCAAGGGGCCTTCACAGAGGTGTGCCTAGATCAGGCCACAAAAGGTTACATTGTGACCTCACCCTGGGCAATGTCGCCAGTCCCTCTATCTACAGAATAGATCTGCCAGGTGGCCATTCTCTGAAGAAAGGAGATGGGGTTCAAGGTGATTTGCTATTTCCAGTGGAGTGCCATATATGTTATATGTGTGTGTGTGTGTGTGTGTGTGTGTGTGTGTGTGTGTGTGTGGGCGTGCACGCACGCGTGTGTCATGTGTATGGCAGTGGGGATTTAGGCTTCTATATGCATTCTGGTGAATTCTGTAAGGATTTTATATGGCATCTAAAAGGATTCTATGAAGCTTCTATATGGAATCCATTAACATCGCATAAGGATTTGATGTTCATCCACAAGAAGTAGACATGGGTTCTATAAAGATTCTAAGAGGTCTTAGTGTGTGAGCAGCTGAGGCCTTGAAGTGTGGGTGGATGAGCAAGTGCTTTGCCTTCAGTTGCACCCGCCCAGCCAGACATGAGTCCCACCCCCACTTCTCTTCCCCTGTAAACTGTGTAGCATTTCTTGTCTGCTGGGCTCTCCTTTTGCCCTGTACAGAACCAATTTAATGAGATGAATAAAAAAAAGGAATAAAAGGAAAAGAGCAAACAGCACATGGGGCCCTTGGCAGAGGACATCCTCCCGCATGAAAGGCTCGAGGCGCATCAATGAGGCTGAGAGACAAACACACAGTGCCCGCCCCTGCCAGCACCATCACTGTGACGGAGGCCAGTGGCTTCCGAAAGCCATCAAGAGCGACTTCCAGCTCCAGTGGCTCCCCGGAGCCCTCCTTTTCTGAACCTTAGGGACTCGGGCAAGTGGGTAGCGGCCCTGGCGGCCTGAGGAGGTTCAGCTGTTCCCACGTCTGCTGGCTCTGGGCAACTCTGCAGGTCCCCACAGGCCCCATTCTCTGCCCCAGGGGGTGGAGGACAGCCACACACACAGGCAGCCAGAAAGAAACCAGAGCGTCCTCAGGCGTGGGGCTGGGGCTGGAGGGGAGAAGAGGGAGGGCCCAGGCCTGGGGGTGGGCAGAGCTCCTGTGAGTTGGAACCTCAAGGCCTTCTCCTCCAAGAACCATTCCTGGGCAGCTGGCTCCATTCCGGCGGGCGGAATCGTTTTTCATTTTATCTGACTTTCCTCTAGGGCCAGGGCTGTCTGGCAGATTTCTCTGCACTGATGAAAATGTTCTGTATCTGCATTATCTGACACAATCACCTTTAACCAAAGGTGGCTATTGAGCGCTTGAAATGTGGCTATTGTGACTAAGAAACTGAATTTTCCATTGTACTTAATTTTAATGAATTTAACTATAAATCGTCAAATGCGGCTGGCAGCAACTGTGGTAGAGAGTGCGGCTGCGAGCAGGGCTCTTGTTTGATTCACTGGTGCCCCCCTCTCTAAAACTACAGTCCCCCAAGAGGGTCTGGCCCAGGCCGGGCTATAGCAGCCTCTGCCTTTCTGTCTGCAGGACTTCCTCCCAGCTCACACCTGTCTGCAGTAGTGGCTGTTTTTGGTGGTTCCCACTGGGCACAGGTCACCAGGGCTGAGGGTACGCCTTGGCCTGGGGTGACTGAGGAGACCCAGGCTCTAGTCTGAGCAGAGCCCCATGCTCTGTGTGTGACCCTGGGCAGGTCTGCCCCTCTGCAGTGAGGGAGCCATGACTGACTGTGCCTCAGGTTTAATGACAGCCTCTCACTGCCCCCCTCCCCCCACCGCCACACCGCTCCTGCCACGCACCCCAGTGGGCTGGGGTCAGGGAAGTAAAGCCCACGGGCATTCTGGTCAGCTTCCTTGCTCCTCCTCTTCTCCCATTAGGCCCACCAATGGAGATCATTATCCAAACGATAATGGTTAAGAACTTGGCGCTGGGGCCAGACTAGCTTTAAATCTCAGCCCCACTACTGTCTACCTGTGGAGCTCCAGTATCCTTCGCTGTGTTGAGTGGGAGTTACACCCGGTGTCAGAGGTCATGGGTTTTAATCAGGGTGTGCTAGAGACCACTGGAACACATCCATGAGAACAGCTTGTCCTATTTTCAAGGGATTTTCTGAGCCAATTGATAAACACAATGGTTTAATAAAAAATTAAATTATATCTAATCAATTTATTGAATATAAATTAATAATAATAAAATGATTAATATAATTAATTAATTAATTATATATAATTATATATAATTGTTAAACCCCTCTCTGTTGTCTCTTATGTATGTGGTTCTCGAGGGCAAGGATCGAGTGGGAATTATTTATAACAGTCACTCCAGGGACTTTTCCAAACCCTCTTCCTCCTGCAGTTCCGTTGCAGGTGCTCCTCCTCCAGGTGTGAGCAGAAGGAAAACAGGGCAGGGCCCAACACGCCACCCCTTGCTGTGTCAAACACAGAGACTAAAGAGCCCCACAAGGCCTCTTGTTCTGCTGTGTGGCTGCCCTGGGGTCCTGCCCAGCTCCCCCCTGGGGTTGTGAGAAGGCTGAGGGCTGCTGTACAGGGGTCTGGATTCTGGGTCTCTCCATCCAGGACCCTGGAGTCCGCCCACGTCAGGAGCACGAAGGAAACATCTTGTTTTTCTGCACATGGTGTGTATGGGGAGGAGGTGCTGGCTGACACAGCACAGCATGGGACGTCCACAGCAAGCCCCCAGGGCACTGCCCACAGCAAGGCCTTCTCTGAACCCGTGGCTGAGCCTTGCCGTGCTGGCTGCCGTAAGTGCAGTGGCTGCACTGGGCAGGCTGAGCTCACAGTTGGTTAGCCCAGCCTTATATTTTTGGTTCTACTGTTCTTCTCCCCGCTACACATATAGACACAGATTTTAATCCATGTACATTTTTTTTTTCTGGGAAAATTGTCTATGGATTTCCTCAGATGCTCTGAGGGACTCTGATCCCTTTATCATTGTGCCAAATGGTGAATAGAAGGCCTTGGCCTTGGAGCTGGGAGACGTGGCTTAGAATTCTCATCAGTTCTAAACGGCTGCATGAACTGGACAAGACACTTTATTTTCTCGACCGCTGTCTAAAACAGGGCAACGACCTTGTCTTGGGTGGTGATTTAAAAACAGGTTCACAGCCGTGTTCATGTGTCCTTTGACACTCTTCCCATGAAAAGATGGAATCTAATTGTCCTTCCTTGAATATGGGCCAGGTTTGATGAGACTCTTCTAATAAACAGAGGCAGAAATGCTGCTGCGTGACTTCAGAGTCTTGGTTAGAAAAGGGGATGCGACTTTGGCCTGGCTTGCCCTTGCTCAGGACGCACGCCCCTTGAGCCCTGGGCCCACATAAGAAGTCCAGCTACCCTGAAGCCGCCATGCCCGGGGGTCCAGGAGGCGTGGCTTCAAGGAGATAGAGGTGTGTGAGGCACCTCAGCTGTGCCTGCCCTGGCCACTGGCTCTTCCCACCCCAGGGGCGGGCATGCGAGTGAATGAGCAGCTTTGGATGACTATATCCTCCAGCCTCCAAGCTGCCCCAGCTAAAGCCAAGTGGAGCAGAAACAACTGCCCCGCCCAGCCCTGCCCACTTTGCGTATTCATGAGCAAAATCAATATTGCTGTTTTTGTTCGAAACCCCTAAGTGTTGCGGTGTTGGGTAATATCTGGGCTCCCTGCCTACCTCCAAGGGATGTTGTAAGCATCACTTGGTATGTCACCTTTCACATGCCAAGTACTCGGCAACACTGCATGTATTGGACCTGCAAATTGGCCAGGTGAGGGGGTAACTGGGACCTAATGGGACTTCTGCTTAGCCCTCTAAGTGACAAGGAGCTTCCTGGAGAAGAGGGTTATTTGCTCCAGCCCCGTGGGTCCACAGGTTTCCTGGAGAGGGCAGGTGTCCCCAGACCAGAAGCAGTCCCTGTGGGGGAAGAACAGAAAGGGGGATGTTTTTTTTCCCCTGTTGGCCACTACCAGCGTCCCAGGAAGAGGTGGGGAGCGTGAGGAGGATCTGGGAGCAGTGGGCTGAGGCTGGGCTGGGCCAGCAGTGGTCTCAGCAGGCCCTGCAGCCTGGCCTCCCTTCAGTCCGCAGCCTCTCTCTGTGCTTCGTTATCCTTACACTGTCACCCCGACTATGGACTGCTCTTGTTCCTGCACAGCCCAGTCACTCCTCCAGAGAAGGGGCTGTACCGGCAGATTTCGAAGCCCTGGAACTGAACTCACAGTCTAGGGGAGTCAGGTGTCCAATACATGTTTGCTGAAAGTCAAACCCGGTGCATCTCGCTCAGTCACCGATGCCCAGGACCCGGGGCGGGGGTGGCCCGGAGGTGAAGTGGCCCCATCAAAAGTGGCTCTACGGGCATCACATCAGAGGGCCCCGTGTGGGAGTCCTTCTCCCTGTGGGGAGCGGAGGCCTAGAGGGCAGTACTGTCGCCTTGGGCTGAGTCTGGGGGGGTCCCTGTTTGGGTTGGTGCCCTGTATTCCATGGCCGGATCCCTGTGGCGATAACCTCCCCAGTGCTGTGGGTCCTGTGGGAGGAGGGTCCCACTCCTGGGCCCTGCTCCTCAGCGCCAGATCCCTGCCCGCCACCCGGGCCAGGCCCGATCCCCTGCCCAGCACAGCTGACTGGCTGAGGTCCCCCGGCCCCTCCCTGGCTGGTCAGACGTCTCTGACTGCACATTCTACCTGCTCAGGACTTCTCATACAAGGAAGTTTGCCCGGGCCCAGAACTCAGAGCCACATGAAGAGGCTGTAGAAGAAAAGGACGAGTCGTCTGAGGCTCTTAGACCCTCAGGAAGCAGCCCGGGCTGCCCTGTGCCCACAGCCCAGGCTGGATTTCCTATCAGACACAGAGCTTTACAGCAGGAAGGCCTGCCCGCCAGAGCCTCGGGGCCCGGCCGCTCCATCCGCCTGCCCTTGGCCTGGATGTCTGCCCGAGCAGATGCAATTTAACTTGCTGCAGGAGGAATATCTATAAAAAGTTAACTATCATCATAAAAGCAGCCTGTCCACCCAGGGTGGGGCTGCTGGAGGGAGGCCCAGCAGCTGGGTCAGTCCCCACTTTGGAGACCACAACTCTAATGTCCAAATGTCTCTCCCCCTGCCCCCTACTCATCTCAAAAAGATGCCTCGGCCCCTGATGTCAGTGCTCCCCTGATGGGACGCAGGTTGGCCTCATGATTCGTGCCACAGCCATCCCTCAGAACTGTGCACGCCATGCAGGGGGCCCTGCAGCCCTGGCCCTGAAGACAGGACCACATCATGGGAAGGCAGGTGTAGCCCAGCGCTCTGCAGCCGAGGGGCAGGCCAAGCTGCTTGAATGCGGCTTCTCCCTGGGGCTTTTGAGTCTGAGATAAAACATGAGAGGGTGGTGTTCCACAGGTGTGTGGACCAGCGGACAGCTTTCCCAGGCCTTTGTTCAAGGGGGTGTCGGGGGAAACAGCTCCCAAGGAGGAGGCTCCATTGGCTCGCCCCAGTCCAGCGCTGCCTGGCCCCTCTGTTGCTAGAATCGCCACTGAGCTTTCAGGGAGAGGAGGCTCCAGGGGAGGCAGTCTTGGCTGGGGAGGGTTTATCTCTCAGCAAATGCTGGTCACAGCCGCAGTGGCCCTGCAGCGCCCCCATCCTGTGCAGTGCTCAGGGCACCCCCACCCTACCCACCGAGTTGGAAAAGGTCAAGATGGCAGGGTGAGCTATGGCTGGCTGGTGGAGCCCACTGTGCCCATCTTCAGGTATGGGGAGGGCTTTTTTCTTTCTTCCCACACTGCCCACATCCCCTTTTCTGGGCCTGGCCAACCCCTCTATCCTTGGCACACAGCGATGGCCACAGATGGGCATTGCACTCCAGGTGAAGAGACAGACTCAGCCTCCTTCCACGCTGGCCTTGTGCTGACAGGGGCGGCCTTGGCGCTGTGATGGACACGTTCCTGGGATATCTTCTGTCTGTGAAATCCGAAGTCAGACTCTCTCGTTCTCTGGGCACAGAGAGGGGATGGATAGGACATAACAGCCAGGGTGCTGCCTGACGAAGAGGAGCAGAGGCCTGAGTGGCCACGCCTGGATGCAGAGGATGCCTGAGTGGTAGGCTTACTCCCCTGTGATCTCAAGAATGGGTCCCTGTAAGGACACCTGGGGACAAGGGGGTGAGAGGAACGGAGTAGAGGAGCCACAGGGGACCTGGGAGATGTGATCCTGGAATAAAGGACTGTCTGTGGTTGCTTCAGGCTGTCTGTATGTGCCTGAGGGACTGAGAGGAAAGTGTGCAGTGATAGTAACACACTGGCCAGGTGTGGTGGCACACGTCTGTAGTCCCAGCTGCTTGGGAAACTGAGGGGGGCATCACTGGAGCCCAGGAATCTGGGCTGTAGTGAGTTATGATCACACCACTGCACTCCAGCTGGGGTGACAGAGAAAGACCCTGTCTGAAAACAAAACAAAACAAAACAAACAATCAAACAAAAAACCAAAAAATTAACACCATTAACAGCAGATATGGGAGCTAGACTTCCTTGTATACACACACACACACACACACACACACACACACACACACACACACACGGTGGAATGCTCAGAAGCTCTGAGCAGGGCAGGCAGTAATTATTATGCACCTATTGTACTCCATGAAGCCACTGAGGAAGGAGAGGTCTCTCAGATGTAGAGAGATTTCATTCTATCCAGGAAGGACACACACACACACACACACACACAGACACCGGACACCCACGCTATAAGGCAGTGCATGAGTAAGCATTAGACAGGGCTGTGTCACTCTGCTCTGTGGCTGTGAGTAACGGGGCCGATCAATACCACGGGGCAGGCGGGGCTTGTGGATCTTTCTTCTCGGCGTGGTATGAACCACAGCCGCCCTTTTCCAGACATGAGCATCCACAGATTTTAGAGGCCTTTGTCCCTTGAGATTGTGACAGCCTCCTGCTGTCTAATTTAAATGAGAGTGCATCTCATTTAAACCCTGTTCGCCCATGATGTCCCTAGCAGGCGGGGTCAGCCCCCGGAAGACGGGGAGACGTAAGTGGGTTCTAGCGCAGTGCACGTGGCATGGTGGGGAGGGAAACCGAGCACACAGGCCTTCGCAGTTACGACCACGTCCTCCTTCTTGGTCTGTCAGCTCAGAGACAGGGAGCCCTGCTGGAAGTCTTGGGCTAAAGACCCCCAGCCCCTGAAAAGAGCTGAGTTAGCAAGTGGAAGGGATCAGTCACGCTTTGCTGCAGCTGACAATGTGTGTCTGTGTGTGTTGTGTGGTTGTGTGTTTATACGTGTGGTGCATATGTGGTGTGTGTGTGTGTGTATGTTGTATGTGCATGTGGTGTATGCATATGGTGTGAGTATGTGGGTGTAGGGTATGTGGGTGTAGTATATGTGTGTATATGTGTGGTGTGGTGCATGTGTATGCTTGTGTAGTGTGTGCGGTGTAAATGTAACTACATGTGTATGTGTGCTGTGTATGTGCATGGTGTGTGTGTTGAGTGTGTTGTGTGCAGTGAGTGTGGGTATGTGTAGTGTCTGTTTTGTAAGTATGTGGTTTGTTGTGACTGGAGTGTGTGTTGTGAATCTGTGTTGTAAGGGAGGTATGCTGTGTTGTAAGGGAGGTGTGTGTTGTGATTGTGTATGAATGTAGTGCATGTGTTGAGTGTGGTGTGTGTGGCGTGAGTGTGGTATGAGTGTCCTGTGTGTTGTGAGTGTGGTATGAATGTGTAGTGTGTGTGGTGTGAGTGTGTTTGAGTTTGTGTGTGCTGTGAGTGTGGTGACTGTGGTATATGTATGTGATGTGAGTGTGTGTGCTGTATGGTGTGTGTGGCATGAGTGTGTGTTGTGTGGTAGAGTGTGTGATGTGAATGTGTAGTGTGTGGTGTGAGTGTGGTGTGTGTGGTGAGTGTGGTATGAATGTGGTATCAGTGCGTGTTGTGAGTGTAGTATGAATGTGTGTTGTGTAAGTGTGGTGTGTGTGTTGTGAGGCTGATGTATATATGGTGCAAGTGTGTGGTGAGTGTGGTGTCAGTGTCTGTCATATGGTATGAGTGTATGAGTGCGTGTTGTGTTGTGTTGTGAATGTGATGCATATGTGGTACAAGTGTGGTGTGTGTTTGGTGAGTGTGGTATGTGGTGTGTGTGGTGCGAGTGTGGTCTGTGTGGTGAGCATGTTGTGTGTTTTGTGAGTGTGGTGTGTGGGTGGTCAGTGTGTTGTGTATGTTGTGTGGTGTGTGTGTTGTGAGTGTGGCGTATGGTGGTGAGTGTATTGTATATGTTGTGAGTGTGGTGTGTGTAGTGCGTGTGGTGAGCTTGGTGTATGTGTTGAGTATGGTGTGTTGTGAGTGTGGTGTGTGTGGTGTGTATGTGATTATGTGTGATGTATATGTAGTTGTGTGTGGTGAACGTGGTGTGTGTGTGTGTTTGGTGAGTGTGGTATGTGGGTGGTGAGTGTGTTGCGTATATTATGAGTGGGGTGTATGTGGTGTGAGGGTGTGGTGAGTGTAGTGAGCCTATGGTGTGTGTGTTGTGAGTGTGGTGTGTGTGCTGTGTGTTGTATGTGGTTATATGTGGTGAGTGTGGTGTGTGTGTGGGTGGTGAGTGTGTTGTATATGTTGTGAGTGTGGTGAGTGTGGTGAGCTTGTGTGTGTGTGTTGAATGTGGTGTGTTGTGAGTGTGGTGTGTATGTGATTGTGTGTGATGTGTATGTGGTTGTGTGTGGTGAATGGTGTGTGTCTGGTGAGTGTGGTGTGTGAGTGGTGAGTGTGTTGTGTATGTTATGAGTGGGGTGTGTGTGTTGCAAGTGTGTGGTGAGTGTGGTGTGCCTGTGGTGTGTGTGTTGTGAGTGTACTGTGGTGTATGTGTGGTGTGTGTGCTGTGTGTTGTGTGTGTTGTGTTGTGTGTGGTGTGTATGTGGTTGTGTGTGGTGTGTGTGTTTGGTGAGTGTGGTGTGTGGATGGTGAGTGTGTTGTGTATGAGTGTGGCATGTGTGTTGTGTGTGTTGTGTATGTGGTTGTTTGGTGTGTGTGTGTTTGGTGAGTGTGGTGTGCGGGTGGTGAGTGTATTATGTATGTTGTGAGTGTGGTGTGTATAGTGAATGCAGTGTGTCTGTTGTGTGTGTGCTGTGAGTGTGGTATGAGTGTGTTGTGAATGTGATGTGTATGTGGTGCGACTGTGGTGTTTGGTGAGTGTGGTGTGTATGTGGTATGTGTGTGGTATGAGTGTGTTGTGAGTGTGGTGAGTGTGTTGTGTGTGTTGTGAGTGTGGTGTGTATGTTGTGAGTGTGGTGTGTGGGTGGTGAGTGTGTTGTGTATGTTGTGAGTGTGGCCTGTGTGGTGCCAGTGTGTGGTGAATGCGGTGTGTCTGTGGTGTGTGTGCTGTGAGTGTGGTGTGTGTGAGTATGTGGGGATGGATCCTTGAGAAGGACCAGGACATCTGCCCACTGTGGCCTGGCAGAAGATCCCTGCTCAGCATGGCCAGGATGGGTAATGAAAGGAAAAGTGACAAAGCCTGAGTGCCCTTTGCCAGCCAGGCTCCCGCCCTTCTGTGGATTAAAGAGGTTTCCTTGGCTGGCTCAGTGCAGACAGAGAGGAGGTGGAGAGGAGGGCCAGTGTCAGCCTGATACTTGTGAAACCTCTTCCATCGAGCGTCTCTGGGCTCAGGTCTCCGTGGAAATTCTTCAACATCACGTAGAGGACTCCCGAGTGTTCCTAGCTCCTCTCTGTCTGTAACACTTCCCTCCCGGGCCACAGTGGTCCCCTCCCTGTCACAGCCAGGCAGAAGACAGGACACAGGAAACTGGAGAGTCAGGTGACTGAACCAGGGCTGTGGGGACAGTAGGGGTCTAGTGTCCTGGCCGGAGGCTGCTCTCGGCATGCTCTGGCCTCCTCAGGAACATCCACATCCCCTGACCATCTTCTGCTCAAGTCTCTGCTGGGGGACAGGCAGCCCTGGTGACATCCCAGGGTCTCTAAGCCATGTCCAATTCTCCCACACTCCAGGAAAGTCATGACAAGTAGGGCTGCCTGATAAAGCACAGCTCACTCAGTTCCATTTAAATTGTAATTAAATAATAAATACTTTTTTTTTTTAGGATGAGTTTGTTCCCAATATTGCATGGAACACTTATACTTAAAAAAATCCTATTGTTTATCTGAAATTCAAATTAAACTGGGAGTGCACTGATTTTATTGCTGAATCTGGCAAGCTTAACTTGAAAGGAATGACAGTTACTGTCACACATCACTGAGAGGGCCTGTTCTATGTTCCAGGTACTGGGCTGAGCCTTCGAGTGTGTTATTTCCATTGAAACCTCCCCACGAGAAATGCCAGATACAGGCGATGAGGAGGAAGGCAGCAAACCACATTGCCATGTATGTACCTATGCAACAATCCTGCATGTTCTTCACATGTACCCCAGAACCTAAAATGCAATAAAAAAAATATATATATATATATATATAAAATAAAAATAAACAAAAAAATAAACCTCCCCACACCACTACCCTGCACCTCAAACTTGGATCCTTTGCTTACCACATTTAAGATTTCTGCCTTGTCTTTTGCATACCACCTGTACAATTTCTTATTTGATTCTTTTCTTTAAATCAATTACCTTTAGAAAAGTTTAAATCAGCTTATTTTTATCGATTTATTTGTTTATTTTAGACGTAATCTCTCTCTGTCACCCAGGCTGGAGTGCAGTGGTGCAATATTGGCTCACCGCCACCTCCTGGGTTCAAGCAATTCTTGTGCCTCCGCCTCCTGAACAGTGGGATTACAGGCATGCACCACCATGCCTGGCTAATTTTTGTATTTTTAGTATAGATGGGGTTTCGCCATGTTGGTCAGGCTGGTCTCCAACTCCTGACCTCAAATGATCTGTCTGCCTTGGTCTCCCAAAGGGCTGGGATTACAGGCGTAAGCCACCAAGCCCAGCCCAAATCCACTTACCTTTAAAGGAAATTTTATATTCATTATCACTTCTTATGAATAGCCGCAAAATTCAATACAATGTTATTATTGTATTGCCTTTTGGATGCTCTTTTTGAGGCTGAGGCATTCTGAGGCAGAGACTTTCTCCTTATGTCATCAGACAAATTTGGGGGAAAAGAAAAAAGAGATATATTTCTCACTATGTTATTTATCATTATTAATGGTGGCTCATACCTGTAATCCCAGCACTTTGTGAGGCTGAGGTGGGCAGATCACTGGAGGCCAGAAGTTTGAGACCAGCCTGGCCAACATAGCAAAACCCCATCTCTACAAGAAATACAAAAAATTGCTGGGCGTGGTGGCTCATGCCTGTAATCCAAGCACTTTGGAGGCCAAGGCAGGTGGATCACCTGAGATTGGGAGTTCAACACCAGCCTGACCAACATGGTGAAACCCCGTCTAAAAAAAAAAAAAAAGAAATACAAAAAATGATTGGGCGTGGTGGTGTGCGCCTATAACCCCAGCTACTTGGGAAGCTGAGGTACAGGAATCACTTAAACCCAGGAAGTGGAGGCTGCAGTGAGCTGAGATGGCGTCACTGCACTCCAGCCTGGGTGACAGAGCAAGACCCTGTCTCAAAACAACAACAACCCTATTAAAAAGATAAACTGAGGCACAACAAAATGTTAATGAACTTATTCGAACAGACAGGGATTTATGAATTGGGTTCCAAACCAGAAGTGGCTGGGAAGCTTCACTGAGGGAATATAAGAGGGAGGCTTTTACAGGATAAACAGGGAAGTAAAGCAAAGACAATATTTGATTATTGATTGTAGTTATACACTTGCCTTATTTGGCTTATCCTGTTGGAAACTGTTCCTAGTTATATAAGTTTGCTGGCTGCTTCTGATTGGTTGAGCTTAAATTCTATTTTTCTTTAACCTAGGCATTTGGGGCCAGGTATAGTGGCTGACGAATGTAATCCCAGCACTTCAGGAGGCTGAGGGAAGATGATTGCTTGAATCCATGAGATCGAGGCTGCAGTGAGCCATGATTGCACTACTGTACTCCAGCCTGGGCAACAGAGCAAGACCCTGTTCCACCCCCGCCCCCAAAAAAAAGCATTTATAAAAAATGGCTTAAGTTACACTTCACTCATGTTTACAAATCAAGCAAGGTTAAGGTCACTTATCCTAACTGCCTTTGTCTGTGTAGGGATTTTTCAGGTCTGGCCTCCATTTTAATTTACTTTAACAAAACATATTATGAAGTTATAGAATTAAAAACAATATAAGAATAAACTGACAAATAAACCAAAGGAATAGGATAGGGAGTGCACAAATAGACCATCGACTATGTAGAAATTTAGGGTATGAAACAGTTGGTATTTCAGATGAGTGACAAGCCATTCAATTAAAAATTTTAGGAGAAATAACCACAAAAAATGAAAATCAAGCTTGATTTCTACTTCATACCAGTCATAATAATAAACTCCAGGTTACTTAAAGAACTAAACATATTTTTTAAAACTGCAAAAGAATAAAATGTAGGAGATTGCTTTTTTGTGGTTTTGTGATAGAGAAAGCATATGAAGTAAATAATATGTATATATTTTTGAAAAAGAAGAATTAATGTGAATTAGTCTGCCCAATGGCAAGATGTTACAAAGCTATGATAATTAGAACTGTATGATATTGGTGGAGAGACAGTAGCATTAAATCAATGGGACCAGATGGAAAACCCAGAAATAGACCTACACAGATATGCCCAACTGAGTTTTGAAAAAGATGCAAATGCAATCCAATGGATGAAGAATCGCCTTGTAAACAAATGGTTCTGGAACCATTGAGCATCCACAGGCAAAAAAGTGAACCTTGACCTAGACTCCAGGCTGTATGCAAAAATTAACTCAAAATGAATCACAAACATAAATGTGAAACTTAAAACTACAAAACCATTAGGAAGAAAATACATGGGAGAAAATTTCTGTGTTTTGGGCTAGACAGAGAATTCTCAGCCTTGACACCAAAAGTATTATCCATAAAAGGAAACATTGATAAATTGGGCTCCATCAAAACTGAAAACGTTTGCTTTGTGAAAGACCCTGTACAGAGAATGAAAAGCTAATCTAAAGATTGGGAGAAGATATTTGCAAAACACAAAGGACTAGTGCCTAGGACTACATAAACGTCTTTCAAAACTGAACAACAGAAAGCAAAGAATCATATTCAAAAATGGGCAAAAGACATGAACAGACATTTTGCCAAAGAGAGTGTACTCCTGGTTATAAGCACAGGAAAAGATGGTTAACATTGTTAGTCATTAGGAAAGTGCCAAGAAAACCACATGAGATATCACCATGCATCTATGAAAATGGCTAAAATTAGAAACAGTGACGACGTCAAATGCTGACCAGGTTACGAAGAAATTGGTTCACTTATACTTTGCAGATGGGAATGTAAAATGGCATAGTCATTGGAAAATCATTTGGAAGTTTCTTAAGAAATTAAGTGTGCAACTATCACAAGTCTTAATAATTGTACTTTTCAATATTTATCCCAGAGAAATGAAAACTTATGTACACACAAAAACTTGTACAAAAACATCTGCAAACCGAAAACAACCCAGATCTCCTTCAATGAATGAATGGTTAAGCAAATGGAGTGCAACCACACCACGGGTTACTTTTCACCAATAAAAGGAAACAAGTGAGCACTACACAAAACCACCTGAGTGAGTCTTCAGGGCATTGGGTTGGCTGAAAAAAGCCAGTCTCAAAAAGTCACATACAGTTGATTCTATTTATATAACATTCTTGAAATGACAAAATTATAGAAATGTTGCCAGAGTTAAAGAGGGGGTTGGCAGTGGGTGGGGGAGTGGGGGGAAGAGAAAGCCAGCACAAGGACTCTTGCGGTGGGGAAATTATGCTGTATCTTGCCTGTATCAATGCCAGTGTTCTAGTTGTGATATTCCAAAATGTTACCATTGGGGGAAACTGAGTTAAGGGAACATAGATCTCTCTGCATTCTTACAACTGTATATGAATCTACAATTATCTCAAAATTAAATGTTTAATTTTAAAAACTACAAAAGCATTAGAAGAAAATATATTATTTTTGTGAATTAGTAATAGGGAAAGCTTGTGCAATAAGGCATTTAATATAAAAGCATTAAGGAAAATAACAATATTCAACTACATCAAAGGGTACCGCCAACATGACCCAGCACAGTGGTTCACACCTATAATCCCAGCACTTTAGAAGCTGAGTGGGAAGGATTGCTTGAGCCCAGGAATTGGAGACCATCCTCGTCAATAGAGTGAGATGCTGTCTCTACAAACAATAATAATTTTTCAAAAATAGCCAGGTGTGATGGTGCACACATGTGGTTCCAGCTACTTGAGAGGCTGAGGGAGGAGGATCACTTGAGCCCAGGAGTTTGAGGCTACAGTGAGCTATGATTGCACCACTGCACTCCAGCCTGAGTGAGTGAGAGTGAGACCCTGTCTCTAAAAAATAAAATAAAAAGACACCATTCACAAAATTGAAAACTAGCAACCAACTAAAAAATTTGTAATAATTACAATATACAAATAATATTCAAAATATGTTAAAAATCTGCTATAAGTCAATATGAAAAAGTAAACAATGCTCAAGAAAACAGGAAAAAAATATGAAAGGAAAAACCACAAGAGGAGAAATTCAAATGGCTAAAAACCTATGAGAAGCTGCAATATCCCTGATAATAAAGGAAATATAAATTAAAACAATGAGAGATCATTTTTTATTATGTGCTAACATCAATTTTCCCTCAGCCTGCCACCCTCCCAACCTTCCTCCTGCTCCTTTCAAAGGACAATCCCTTCATCTGCTATTACCTTGCTGAGGACTTTGCTCCTGCAATCATCCTCTCTCTCCTATATCATGAGATTCCCCCTCCCTACTCATCATTCTCATCAGTACACAAACATGCTCCAGTATTTCTCATATTCAAAAACAAATCTCCTTTTACACATACCTTTCTTACCATGTCTTTGCTCACTGGGGCAGACAGACGACTGTCCACCAAAAATCCATGGCCTCATTGCACAGTGTAGCAGTGCAGCTGGCAGTGGCTGCCCAGCCAGGGATCACACTTCCCGGCTCCTTTTGAATATGCCTGGAAACTGTGACTGAAGTCTAGATAACACAATGTGGGCAGAAGTGGTGCAAGCCACTTCCAGGTGTGGCCCATACAATTCTTCTATGTGATCCTCCGCATTCTCTTTCCTCTTCTGCCAGGTTGATGTGGACATCTAGGGCACCTAAAGGTGCCATGTGTTGAAGAAGATGTCAAGTGCTTGGATCCCTGAATGACTGTATGGAGCAGAGCTCTATCCTCACTTCTCCTACTCCTATCACTGATTGGAATTTAAAAGAGAAAGAAATAAACTTCTATTTAATGAAACTACCTAGATTTTGGCGGTCTATTTGTTATAGCATCTCGTCTTATCTTAATGAATGTATTTTTTCTTTATAACAAGGCTTCTCAAAAGAGTTGTCTCGATTCCCTGGAGCCAGACCAACCAGTTTTGTCTGGGTTCAAATTCCAGTTTTGTCATTTCCTAATGTGTGTGATCTGGGGCAACTTAGTTAAAGATCTATTCCTTATCTGTAAAATAGGATAGTAATTGTACCTACCTCAAAGGGCTGTTGCACAGATTAATATATGTAAAGCAGTTAGATCAGTGGTAAGTTTTATAGAAATTCAGCTATTATTATCATTTTAAGCCATTCACGCCATTCCAGCTCCCTCTGTCTCCACCACTCTACCGAAACTACCCTTGTCAAGGTAGCCTCTATGCTGCAAAATGCAAATGTACATTTCTCTTGCCTCACTTAATTCGACTCTCAGCAGCAACTGACACAGGTGTCTGCGGCCTCATTTAAAAAAGCATCATGGAAGATTGCAAACATACACAAATGTATTTCAGTTTTGAAATAAATTTCTTCCTTTTCTGTTTCAGTGCTGTGCAGTCAGGAGCTCTAATGTTTGCCTGTAGCCAAACATTCTTTGGCTGCAAGAAAAGGGCCACAGATGTGACACATTGCAAACGCAGTAATGGCCTCATCACAGTGAATAGGTGGCCCCTGCAGATGATCCAGGAGCAATACAAGCTGCTAGAACCAGTTCTGCTTCTGGGCAAAGAGCGATTTGCTGCTGTGAACATCTGTGTCCATGTGAAGGCTGGTAGTCACGTGGCCCAGATTTGTGCTGTCCATCAGTCCATCTTCAAAGCCCTGGTGGCCTATTACCAGAAATATATGGACAAGGCTTCCAAGAAGGATATCAAAGACGTCCTCATCCAGAATGACCAGACCCTGCTGGCAGCTGACCCCCTTCACTGTGAGTTTGGAAGCTCTGGTTCCTGTGCTCACTGCTAGAAATCCTACCAATAGGCCAGGCGTGGTGGCTCACGCCTATAATCCCTCCTTGGGAGGCCAAGGAGGTCGGATCACCTGAGGTCAGGAGTTTGAGACCAACCTGGCCAACGTGGTGAAACCCCGTCTCTACAAAAGTACAAAAATTAGCCGGACATGATTGCGGGTGCCTGCAATCCCCGCTACTCAGGGTACTGAGGTGGAAGAATCCCTTGAACCTGGGAGGCGAAGGTTGTAGTGAGCCGAGATTGTGCCATTGCACTCCAGCCTGGGGGAAAGAGGGAGACTCCATCTCAAAAAAAAAAAAAAATCCTACCAATAAGCTCATCACAAGAATCAGGAATTCACCTGTATAATAAACAATGCTTAAGTTAAAAAAAATTTCTTCCTGGATGTTAGGATTCTTCACTCTCTTCATTCTCTTCCCCCCACCCCTCTGGCCATCCCTTCTCAAGGTCCTCAGCTGCTCTTCCTCCTCTTCTCAATCTGTAAATGTTGGTGTGTCCTGGGCCATATTGAATGTCCTTCTGCAGCTGTATTTCCTTCCTGGATGATCATGAAATATCATCTATAGCATGAGGACTCCTACCGTTCATATCACATCCCTCCCCTCTCTGAGACTCCAAACTCATGTATCTCAACTCTCTGGCATCACAAACGTAACAGGTCCAAGACAGAATGCTTAATTTCAGAGCTGCCCTTTCCCACTCCTCCCTTCTTTGTCTTCTCTAAATTGGGCAATGGTACCACCCGACTCAGCTGCTCTGGTCAAAAACCCAAGAATTATTATTGGTCGCTTTATTTCCTTTACCCTTTCATCACAACCATCACAAGACCCCAAAGTTCAATTTGAAGCCATTCACTTCTCCCCCTCTTCAATCTTGCTGCCCTAATTCAAGCTGTCACCACCCTACTTCAAATATCTTCAACATTCTCCAAACTCATCTCTATGTGGAAATCCTAGGAATATTCTAAAAATACAAGTCGTTCACATTCACTCTCTTGCTAAAAATCCTCTAATATCTTTTTTTTTTTTTCCAGAGATGGGGTCTCATTCTGTCACTCATGCTGGAGTGCAGTGGTGGGATCACGGCTCACTGCAGCCTCAACCTCCCAGGCTTCTTGCTCTGTTGCCCAGGCTGGAGTGTAGTGGTATAATCATAGCTCACTGCGACCTCAAACTTCTGGGCTCAAGTGATCCTTCTGACTCAGTCTTCTGAGTAGCTGGGGTTACAGGTGTGTACCACCATGCCTGGCTAATTTTTTAATCTTTTTGTAGTGATGGGGTCTGGCTATGTTGTCCAGGCTGTTCACAAACTCCCAGCCTCTAGCAATCCACCCACCTTGGCCTCCCAAAGTGTTGGAATTATAAGCATGAGCCACTGCATCTGGCTCTAACATCTTCTGATTGCTCTTAAAATAAAACCCAAACGCCTTCTGTATTTATTCATTCTTGCACTGCTATAAAGAAATGCCTGAGACTGTGTAATTTACCAAGTAAAGAGGTTTAATTGTCTCCCAGGTCCACAGGCTGTACTGGAAGCATAGTGGTGTCTGCTTCTGCGGAGGCCGCAGGAACCTTACAATCATGGCAGAAGGTGAAGGGGGAGCCAGCACTTCTCATGACCAGAGCAGGAGGAAGAGAGAGGGGGGAAGGTGCCACACACTTTTAAACAATCCAATCTCATGAGAACTCATTCACTATCTGTTCATTGTTGTGACATAGTACCAAGGCGGGGATCCGTCCCCATGATCCAGTCACTTTCCACCAGGCCCCATCTCCAACACTGGGGATTACAATTGAACATGAGATCTGGGTGGAATACAGA
Source organism: Cheracebus regulus (assembly GCA_963574635.1). Classification (NCBI taxonomy): domain Eukaryota; kingdom Metazoa; phylum Chordata; class Mammalia; order Primates; family Pitheciidae; genus Cheracebus; species Cheracebus regulus. The sequence continues at coordinate 34,513 of CAUYQU010034880.1, read as the reverse complement.
TCCAAACCATATCACTTTCCCTGGTCTCCAGCACTCTGATCTCACTCTATTCTCCTCTTGTGACCACTGCTGGCCAGGCATTCCAGGATTCTTTTTGCCCTCAAACAGGACAAGTATGTTCCCGCCCCACTGTTACCTCTATCTGGACGCTCTTCCTCCAGGTCTTCAGCTGGATGGATGGCTTCGGATCTCAGCTCAAAAATGTCTTCTCCTCAGTATGGCCTTCTCTCCCTTCCCCTACAGATCATTCTATCATATCATCCTGTTCATTTCCTTCGCAATGCTTTTCAAAATCTAGATTTTCTTATTTACTGTTGCATGCCTCCTCCCATCCCCAACTAGAATGTAAATTCCATCAGGGTAAGGACCTTGTCTGTGTTGCTACCTCTGTGTCTCCAGGGCCTATGGCAATGGCTGACATATAGAAGACATTCAATAAGTATTTGTTGAATGAATGAAATTTATGCAAATGTATGGGGAAAGATCTGGATGAATAAATACCAAACTGATAAGGCTTTATCTTATGGGATCATGCTGGGATTTGGGAATGGAGCTTAAAGTTGACTTTAGCTTAACTGTATTGCTTGAAAAAAAATTTTAATTTAGCTGGGGCCTGTATTCGTATATTGCTTGTGACATTAAAAATAAAGCAAATACTTGTAAGTATTTTGTAAACTGGGAAGTATTATATATAAGAGCAAGGAAATTGCATCAAAGGAAACTATCAGGACAGTGAAAAAACAACCTACAGAATGAAAGAAGACATTTGCAAATCATGTATCTGATAGAAATTAATATTCAGAACATACAAAGGACTCCTATAACTTAACAACAAAAACAAACACCTTGCTGGGTGTGGTGGCTCACACCTGGAATCCCAGCGCTTTGGGAGGCTGAGGTGGGTGGATTCCTTGAGGCCAGGAAATTTGAGATCAGCCTGGCCTACATGGCAAAACCCTATCTCTGCTAAAAATGCAAAAATTAGCCAGACGTGGTGACACACATCTGCAATGTCAGCTACTCGGGAGGCCGAGGCAGGAGAATCGCTTGAACCCAGGAGGCAGAGTTTGCAGTGAGCCAAGATCATGCCACTGCACTCCGGCCTGGGCAACAGAGTGAGACTATCTCAAAAACAAAAACAAAAGCAAACACTTCAATTCAAAAATGCTCAAAGTACTTGGCTAGACATTTATCCAAAGAAGATATACAGATAGAATCAGCACATGAAAAGAAGCTCAACATCCTAAGTCATTAGGGAAATGCAAATCAAAACCGCAATGAGCTGACACTTCACGTCACTAGAATAACTATTATTTTAAAATAAAGGGAAATAACTAGTGTTGATGAGCATGTATAGAAATTAGAATTCTCGTGCATTGCTGGTGGAAATTTAAAATGGTGCTGCCACTGTGGAAAACAATTGGGGAATTCCTCAGTAATTGACACATGGGATTGCCATGTGATCCAGCAATTCAGCTCCTAGTTATACACCCCAAGGAAGTGAAAACTGTGATTCAAACAGGTGCTTGTACATTAATGTTCATTGCAGCATTATTCATAATAGCTAAAAGGTAGAACAACTCAAATGTTACAGTGAATAGAAAAACAAAATGTGGGGTGTGTGTGTGTGTGTATGTGTGTGTGTATACACACACAATAGAATACTATTCAGCCTTAGTATTGAATAAAATAAAATTCTTTCTTAAAACACAAGCTACAACATGGATGAACTTTTAAGAAAGATGTTGAATGAAATAAGCGGAACGTGAAAGGACAAAGATGGGATGATTTCACTTACATGAGGTCCCGGGAATAGTCAAATTCATAGAGACGGAAAAGTAGAATAAGGTTACCGGGGGCTGGGAGGAGTTATTGTTTAACAGGCAGAGGGTTTCCGTTTGGTATGATGAAAGCATTCTGGAAATGGATAGGCTGATGATTGCACAACTTGTAAGTGTACTTAATGACACTGAATTGTACATTTTAAAATAATTAAAATGATACGTTTTATGTAATGCATATTTTACCTCCTCCCCCTGCCACCCCCAACACACACACACACATAGAGTGAAGGGATTTATTGTTACTCTTTCTCCCTGCTGTGCATCAGGACCCACCCAGCTTACTAGGGCACATTACATGAAAAAAAATCTACCTTGTTTTCAAAGACATCCCCTCCCCCAGTTAGCACCAAAATAGAGGTGAAAATGACATCTGGCTGTAGGAGTGCATGGGAGTTGGACCACTGGCTGTCTTGGTTCTCAGCAGGCATCAGCCGCCAGCCTCTGCACTCTGCCTTCTGCGTGCTCTGGGCTCCTGTGGGCTTTGCCCATTTTCAGGAATTCTGGAGCATTTGGAGCCTCAGAGGACTCAGGCCACCTCCTTTGCCCATCGGCCTGCTCATGCCCAAGACAGTCCATGTGTAGGCACAGATGACAAAACTTTTGCCAGCAAATAGGAAGTGGCAGGGTGGTCTGTGGGGAATTCATTTGTCAATTGGCAGCCTGTCTCAGCCCTGTCTCTGGCCTCCACATGTCCAGGTTTTAAACTTGCCCCATGCAGCTGAGGTTTGCATTGGGATCTCCCAGGCAGTCCCTGCAAACCAAGCCATGAAAACGAAACAGACTTTGGCTCCCAAGAAGATTTTACACATCTCTCCAGACTTTCATAGCCCACATCTTCTGCCTGTCACCATATGCTTTAGGAAATGTATGAGCAGTAAATCAAATTAACCTCATGGAGTGTCCCCTCACTTAACAGAGCATGTGTGTTCCATCGAAAATGGCTACAAGGCAATGGACTTTTAAGTGAATCTCATTTCCCCACTGGATTTTCATTTTAAAAATAGGAATGTGTTCTTTTGGAGAAAAAGCAATTGGTCATCTAGACACGACTTTAAAAAATCATACTTGAGGATATAGAAGATCTTAACATGTTATACACACAGAAAAGTTTAAATGTTGAATGAAATCTCAATACGATTTGCATATTAACAATGCTACACTATCAAATAGAAGATGAATCACGAGATACCATACTTAAGTAAGTCCCACTCATGGGACAAAACGAATGGAAGTGAGACTGCAGCACAGTGGTAGGAATCCAGGCCCAACACCACTGGTTCCTCTTTATCCCCACTGTAAACTCCAGTAGCCCTAAAGCACCAGGAATGTGGCTAAACTACCTACTAACTGTAAATGCCTTCCTAATCTATGGATTCTTGACCCATTTTTTTTTTCTCGTTTCCTCTAAGTACTTTATTATGAAAATAGCTCCAAAGAAATTGACCTCTCTAAGACTTGCTTGGCCATTTCTTCGTTCAACCCACATTAATTGCACATCATAATAAGGCCATTCCTGTGAGCATCAAGGTGAGCACAGGTATAGTCCTTGCCCTCATGGAGCTTATAGTCTTGGGTCTACAGACATCAGACAAATAATCACACATACATACGTGTATGTACACTTAAAATAAAGAAATAAGTAGATAAATAGTAGGAGCATTTCACAAGGAGGACTTGGCCCACAGAAAGCTGAACTGAGGAAGCAAGGTATGAACTGAAGTCTGAAATATTCATTCATTCATCTTCTCGACAGATGTTTATTGAGTGTTAACTCTCTTCCAGGTGATGAGGATACTATGTTGGACCAGCCAGACAAAATCCCTGTCCCGATGGAGCCTCCTTCTAATGAAAGTTACTGAGTGGTGTCGGGAAGAGACGCCATGGGAAGGACGATTAAATGGAGAGCAGTAGCCAAGGGTCTGACACAGGGAGGAACATGGTGCCCCCGAGAGACAGTCAGGTGGTACTTGGCTGGAGCCCAGAGAGGAAGGGAAAGGCAACTACAAATTAAGCTGGATAAACCGGGGCCCAGACCAGAGCCTTGTGACTTAGGGTGCCAATAATGCAACCACTAGAATGTGTCTGTATTAACAGTTCTGTTCTCAAACATAACACTTTGATTTTATGCCCATTGGTGAATTGTGGCTTGCTGGGCTTCAGAAAGCACTGATTACTCTCAGACATTATCTGATGGACTGCGTTTTGCTTTCTCATGCCCTTGCCTGACAGATGGCAGCAGCCTGGGCAAGCCAGCCACCACAAGATGGACTCATAGGATGCCTGAATTCCTCAACATTTTTTCTGTGATGTTCCTTTGAGGAGATCTTTTACTTGGTTTGCTACTTCCTAATCTTGTGACCATGTGCAAGTTACATAACCACTGTGAGCCTCAGATTCTTTGGTATAATATGGGGGATAATAATACCTCCATTTTGGGGTCGTTGTGATGACTCGTTGAGTGAAATGCAAAAATCTATGTGAAATTGCCCAGCACACTACCCAGAACTCAGTAGACATGCCTCACAAACGTTATTTCCTTTCACTGACCTCTTCTTTAATTTGAGGTTTTGTTAAGTGAATTTCTGTTAAGCAAGGGATCCCTGTTCTCAAATTACAGTAACTGCTACTTTCCAGGGCAAGAGGTTATATTAGCAAGACTTCCTCTTGCAACAGGGAACGGACAGCCAGGGGAGATGGTGGAGAGGGTCCTTTGAGCTGTTGGTGTGAGACTCCACCCTGAAACAAAGAAACAACAATGAGAAAACCCAGGCCTTTGTCTTCCTTCTTTTGTGGGGACCAAAGTCATGTGCGTGTATGTGTGGGAGAGCCCACCATGTGACCAAGCCAGCACTTTAAAGTCGGTGCCTCTGAACACTGGTCTCAAAACAAAATAATTGCATACAGACATTCCTTTTGATCACATTCTAATACCGATTTACAACTCTGCTTCCTTGTAACCCCAAAGAAAGCCCTAATCATGGAGCACATACCAAAGCTTAGAATTTTGAGTGTGTAGGAGTGGGTGTCTGTAAGTATGTATTTGTATTGGGGGGCAGTGAGTAGTGGTTAACTAATGTCTAGTTTCCCTGCCCCAAATTAAGCTCTCGATGTGGCTAGTGGGATATTTTCATCTGAATGGCTCAGTTGAGCACTGGAGGCAGAAGACAATTTTTTTTTTTTTTTTTGTGGTTTTCTCCAGGCCAGGCAGTTTTTCCATTCGGTTCTTTTATTATGATCATGATTACTTCATTACCTACCCCTGATGGGGTTTCTTTGGGTTTCAGTCTGTTTTTAATAAGAAGCAGACTAAAAACAAAGTTTCGGTTGTGTTTGAAATCTTCAGCTTTTTTTTCTGAAATAATAGGTTAAAGAATTTTATTTGTCTTCTGAGGTTCTGAGGTTGGCTCAGAAATTCTGACCCAAGCCTTTGGGAAACAGGGAAATGGCACTTAGAATACAACAATCAAATGCAGATTCCTGGGCTCTGCCCCAATCTGCTGTAGCTGAAGCTAAAAGGTGAAGTCCAGAAACCAATGTTTTTAGCAGTGATACCAGTTGATTCCTGTGAGTAAGAATAAAAGTTTAAGGTTTGAGAACAGAGTATAGAAAGATAAATCAATCAATATTTCTTTTAATTATAATATAATTCAAATACCATAGAATTCACCACTTAAGTGTACAATCAGTGGTTTTTAGTATAGTCACAAGGTTGTACAACCATCACTACTATCCAATTTCAGAACATTTCTATCCTCCCCGAAAGAAATCCTGTGTCTATTAACAGTCCTGGCAGGAAGCTGGAGTGTAGTCCAGCACTTTGGGAGACTGAGGTGGGCGGATCACTTGAGATCAGGAGTTCGAGTCCAGCTTGACCAACCTGGTGAAACTCTGCCTCTACTAAAAATACAAAAAAATTAGTGAGGCGTGGTGGCACACACTGGTAATCCCAGCTACTCGGCGGGGTTGAGGCAGGAGAATTGCTTGAACCTGGGAGGCAAAGGTTGCAGTGATCCGAGATCACGCCACTGAACTCCAGCTTGGGCAACAGAGTAAGACTCCATCTCAAAAAAAACAAAACAAAACAAAAAGCAAGTAGTCTTAATTTCCCCCTTCTAGCCCTTGGCAATCACTAATCTACTTTTTGTCTCTTTGGATTTGCCTATTCTGTATGTTGCATATAAATGATAGCATACAATTCACGGCCTTTTGTTCCTGGCTTCTTTCACTTAGCATAGTGTTTTTAGGTTTAGCCATATTATAGCATGTATCAGTACTTCATTTCCTTTTCATGGCTGAATGATATTTCCTGTAGGGACATACCACTTTTGTTTATCCATTCATTAGTTGATTATAAATCAATACTGAGTACCATTGATAGGCAAGACAGTCTGCAGAGCTGTCCAGGGCATAGGCATGAGTCAGACAAGGACAGTTCTCCAATAGTGCAGGAAATCAAGGAGAAGTGATGGAGAACACGGCATCTGGCACAAAGCAGAATGAGTGAATGAATGAATGAGTGAATGAATGAATGAAAGCCCACACACAGGAAAAGAAACTTAACTTGTAGAGGCAGCATGTGCTAGTGCCCATTGTAGGGCGGATGGCTCTTTCCAAGTTCAGGACCAGTAGTAACAGTCACTCAGGTGTGAGAGGCTTTACTGTAAGTTGGGTCTGGGCCCTGTGGTCTCCAGAGATGAATCGGACATGACCCGCCCCATGGAGCTCATAGACTCTGAAGGAGGCAAAACATGGTGTGGATTATAGATGACATACAATAGTGAAGGGAGAGGGGCAGTGGTGTGTAGAGAGGAAGACCCCTTCTGGCTCAGAGGTCAGGAAAGAAGTAGGAGGAGGCAGCATTGGAGCTGGGCTTAGCAGCTTGGGTAGGACTTAAAGAATGAATGAGGGTGCGTGTGGTGGCTCACACCTGTAATCCCAGCATTTTGGGAGGCTGAGGTGGGCAGATCATGAGGTCAAGAGATCAAGACTATCCTGGCCAACCTGGTGAAACCCTATCTCTAGTAAAACTACAAAAATTAGCCAGGCATGGTGGCACGAACCTGTAATCCCAGTTACTCAGGAGGCTGAGACAGGAGAATTGCTTCAACCCGGGAGGTGGAGGTTGCAGTGAGCTGAGATCGTGCCACTGCACTCCAGCCTGGGCGACAGCAAGACGCTGTCTCAAAAAAAAAAAAAGAATGAATGAAAGACCACACACATAGGAAAAGAAAACGTTAAATGTCGGAGAGGCAAGTTACCAAAACCAGGGACGGAACTGTGTGAGATGGGCTCAGGGACAGAGTTCCAGGACACCTGTTTCACTGAGGTCCGTTGCTCTCCACCCTGGCTGCACATCAGAGTCATCTGGGTGCTTTAAAAAATACCAAAGCCTGGGTCCTGGCCCTAGAGATTCTGTTTGATTTGACCTGTTTTGGGGGTGAGTATAAGTGGTGATATTGAGTAAAACCTCCCCAGGTGACTCTAATGAGCAACCAGAGTTCAAAACCACTGACTCAGAGGATTCAAAGAGACGGCTGGCCATTAGCCTGGAGCATGTGGTTGGGAGTGGACGGTACACAGGTTGACCACATCATTTATTCTCTAAACTAGGATACATTTTTGCATAAAACAGGGTGCTATGAATCATTATGCCAGGACAGCAGGTATAAACTAGATCATCCCAGACAACGTGGGTTGTATGTCCACCCTAACTATGGAAGCACGTGAATGCAGGCTATGGGATTTGGACTTCATATCATCACACATGGGAGCTACTGAAGGTTTGGAGCAGACCACTGACACCTAATAAAACGGGAGGAAGGAAGGCAGAGGAATGTGGGGAGGACTGAGCTGGGGAAATGAGACAGAAAAAGTGTGTGCATGAGAAGAACTCCCCCAAGACCACTCCAAAGAGACCTTCAATTTAAATCAATATCATGTGCTTGCTGGGCAGTGGCGGCTTCAAGACAAGTCACTGTCTCCTCCTCCTACGTGAAAATTGAAGCGGGGTGTTTGGGGCTTCCCCTGGCACCCCAGACACCTCCCTGGGAGATCCCCTGAGGGCTGTTCACATGGACGACTTCCTCTGCTCATTTGGGAACTGGGAACACTCCAGGCAGCCTCCCTGGAGAAGCCCAAGGGAAGGACTCCTCCAAGTTCCCTGGGGCCCTCGCCCTGTGCCATGGCTGCCCCAGCTCTGCAATGTCCAGGCCACTCCCCGGCGTTTCTGCCTCTTGGAGAGGCCCCGTGTGCTCTGCCCCTCCTCCAGCTTCCGGATCACTGGGAGGGCTGCTGTCAGGGCTTTTTCCCTCCGTTTGTCAGGCTCACAGAGCCTGTCAGGTGAGATATACATCTGTCCCACCCAACCTGAGGCCAGAAAACTGGGTGTGTTTGGCCGTAAGCCCAGTGAGAGTGGGTCCGTCTCTGAGCATGGTTGCTCCTCTTCCCAGAGCCTGGCACCTGCAGACAGCGTTGGCCAGGCCTGCCCACAGTGTTGACTGGCATTTGGACTGGCACTCTCAATGTCCCCGAGCCCCCAGTGCAGAAAGCACTGGCCTCCCGACTGGAGCAGGGGAAGGGAAGATGTAGGCCATCTGTCCTCCAACTCCACACACTGGGCTGTGCTCCTAGCAGAATCCAGCAAAGCACAGAGGAGCGCCCTCATGCCAAACCCAGGCCCACAGTTGTCTTCTGCTGTCATTAGGGAGACCTGTCCCTGTCAACTGAGGGGCATGGCAGGAGCTGGGCTGGAATAGTCTCTGCAGTCAGTTCCCTCCTGGACCACCAACACCAGGAATGCAAGGGGTGGGTAGGGGTGGGATGGCAGGAAAGGGGAGAAGCTGGAGAGCACAATGAACAGCTCCCACCCTCAACATCCCCTTCCTTTTCCTTTTCTTTCCATCTGAGAAAATATATATTTAATTATCTCCGATGATCTCACAACATCAACACATAAGCATGGACCAAACTATCCACCACTTGCATTCCTGGTGTCGGTGGCCCAGGAGGGAACTGACCGCAGAGACTATTCCAGCCCAGCTCCTGCCATGCCCCTCAGTTGACAGGGACAGGTCTCCTTAACGACAGCAGAAGACAAAATGTGGCAGTCTCTGGCCTGAACCCAGTAAGTAGTGATCAATCCAGCCACCCCTAGGCTGCATGGCCTCAGGGCTGGGGACTGGGGACAGGGAGTCTCAGTTCTTCTTAGCAAGAAAAGAATGCCTAGTTCAGGGAGGAAATGCTTTGTGATAAAGCTTCAGTGCTAGAGGCTGGGCTCTTTCAAGTGAGTAATCTCAAGGTTGTCATCTGGCCAATGGGTGTATGGCAAGTTTCCTGGTTCATAACTTTTCTTTCTTTTTACTAAAAGTTGCCATCAGCTCCTTCTTTATCCAGCTGGTTAAGAACAGGCCTTCTTTGTTCGTGGGGGGTGTCCTTTGAGTGGTCCCTCGTGGCTAGTCACACATTGGGCTAGTCGGAGAAGGGGAAGCAGGTTCCTGAGTGGCCTGAGGAGTGCAGGATCCTCTAGTCCCGGCATGCAAGAGCAGGGAGATAATTTGCTTGGGGCCAAGGAACATCTGGGAAGACAGGGATGAAGACAAAGACCCTTTCCATGTTACACCTGGAATTTTCCTGCTGAAGTTTGAGATGAAGTGCCCCAGCAATAGAATCCCCACAGCCCCCAAGGGAATGGCACCAGGAAGAAAGAGGGGTCAGAATTTGTGACCAGGCTCAACCCAGGTCCTCCATATGGAACACGTTTTTGCATGACGTTTTGGAGTGTGGCTGAGGACAGAAACCCTCCTGGACTCAGTTCTGCCGGGGCTGTGAGCTGTTTGGGAGCCTGGCTAACTTTGGCAGTGTGAGCTTACCAGAGCAGTGGCCATGGAGCCCAAGGTTGGCACGTCTCTGTGGACCACAGAAGGGTCAGGACCAGTGAGGCAGGATCTCATCAGATTTTCAAGACCATTTCTGTAGAGACACACAAAGTTGTGCAAGAAGCAATGGAAATCAGAACCTCCTCATTCTCCAGTTTCTCTCTGATTGCCACTTCCAACCAGAATTACTGGTAGGACCAAGTTTGCCCCCAGTTTCCTTGGGGGAGTGGATGAGGAATAAGGGGTAATAAGGGGTAAAGAGACATGACGTCCTATTAATATGAGCCTATGGGAGCTCAAAATAATTATTGAGTAAATAAGAGGGATTCCATTTGCACCCCAAAATGGGGAACTGTGGTTGCTTAGGAAAACATCCAGAAAGTTATACAACGCAAAGTTATTAGTCATTGCCTCCAGCTGGTGAGATATCAAGGAATGCCATTCTTCTTCTTTTCTGTATATCTGTATTTTCTATTTTTTCCCCACAGTGATCATGGAATGATTTGAGTTATTAAAAACACTTTACAGTGGCTCAAAAAAACGATTATTATGTAGAGGCCCCAAGAAAGGGCACATTACGTCTGCTTTCATTTATTCCAAGAGGTAGAGAAGAACATATTATGTTTTGGAAAGATTTTTCTTAATCCAAATGGTGAAGAGAGAAAAGTTCGGTGCCTACTGATGTGTGTTCAACTGTCTGGAAAAAAATCAATTACCTGGTAGTTTAACCTGCAATGATGGGAGAGACAATCCGCACACGCACTAACTCCAGTGGCTGGGAAGACAAGATTCGGGTGGGGCAGGTTGTGGGCAGGCTTTTCACGTCTCTGTGGGGTTGCCCTAGGGTAGAGGGAGCCCAGGGCCTATCACGTCACCAAAGCAAGCAGGCCTTAAAAGGAAGGCATTTCCAGCAGCCTGGCAGGCACCTCCCTGAATGGAATGTCTTAGGGGATGCTGTAATGAAATGACCTCAAACTTCTATCAACAAAGATGTTTTGTCTGCTGGTTATGATGTCATCGTCAAGATGATGGGAACATCTGTGAGGATGAGGAATAAGGAGAGAAAAGGTGGGACAATTGACCCAGCCACCGATCCCAAAGAGAGAAGATGAGGTGGGCACGGCCCATTTGAAAGGGTGGGTGTCCAGATGGCATAGACAGGAGGAGTTAGGGAGGTCTCACTGGTGTAGAAACGGGAAGGCAGGGAGAGGGTCAGCTCCGAAACAGGAGCTTCGGGAAAGGGAGTGTGACATTGAAGCACTCACCCCTCTAATGCATATGTGCCTATTACTGCCGCTTTGTACTGGGGGATGTGGGTGAGTGGAAAGCGAGCTGGATTTCACTCTTCCACTTGCTTCCTTGGCCACCTGCCCTTGTCCAGTAGACAATCCACACATATGTACCTGGTGGCCCAGGGCAGTCACAGCACAGTAATAAATGTGTTGTCTGTCTGCAAATCACCTCAGCAGGGGTACAGGAGCAGGATGAGACCTCAGTGAGGAGACCAGCACCATGCATGGCATGGTAACAATGCCCAGGAAGCAGGCTGAGGTCCGGGGCAGAGTTCTAAGGCCTATGGGATGGGTTGGAATGCAAAGCAGGGAAACTGAGGCAGAATTCCTTTTGTATGGCAAAGGTAAATGGAGGGGGTGGGTGACTTTGAGGCTCTCCATGTTCCCAGAGCACATCTCGGGCCACAAGACTCATTCCAGGCCCTTCTGGAATAAGCTGCCTGCAGAAGTCCTCCCTGTTGTGGCCAGGAGGGGTCCATAACACGGATAAGCAAAGCAGGCAGTGGAGCCTCAGCGAGCCCACGGCACGCCAGGACCAGCAGGGCGACCAGCTACAAGACCTGCTAACTGCTTTGGCTGTTCTTTATGGCAGTGGTGTTCAAATTGGAGTGTTCATTGCATCATCTGGAGGGCCTGAGGGACCCCAACACCAAGTGTGCGATTCAGTAGGTCTCAGGTGAGGCCTGAGGATTCGCATTTTGTATTTCTCCCAAGTTCTCAGGTGCTGCTTTAGAAACCATGCTCCAGGGATGCTCCTATTTCTGAAGCCTAAGGCTGCTATGAGAACCTTGACCGCCTGTTCCTCCTTGATTTTCTTGTCAGCCCCCAGGCCTTGGAGGGTTCCGTTATCAGTATCCCTCCGGGCTTTCTGAGATTGCAGCTTGATCTCGTTTTCCCGGCAGGAATTTACACCTGTTTCTTCCCTTCTACTCTGGACTTTAAAACAATGGACTTTAAAGCAATGGATCTCTTAGAGGAAGAATTAGCCATGCCTTGATTTGGGTAGTGGGAGGGGCTGGGGCCACCCCGGACCTCCTGTTGCCCCCAGGGTCTTAGCACCCACAGGACAGCCCTGGATCCCGGCAAACTGGAGATTGATTTCCAGGAACCTGCTGGTCAGGTGGAAGGGTAAGAGCTTAGTTACTGGCAGAGCAGCGATGATTTGCTTTAAGGTCCTAACTGAGCCATAAATCCTTCCCTTAAAGTTCTAAATGAATTACAGCCTCCGAACTAGTACAAGCTCCGGCAGGGCGCCTCTCAGGTCTCAGTTTCCCCAGCTGTAAAGTGAGGCTGCTCCAGATGTTTCCTGAGACAGTTTTCAGCTCTAGCATTCTTGATTCCAAGGAGAACGATGGGTCAGAGGAAGGAGAAGTCTCGCTGGGAAAGGGCTGGAGGTGAAGGTGATGTCAGCTGTGGAGAGCAGGGCCTGGAAAAGCAGCGTGAGTCACTGGGCATGACGAGGGGCAGGGTGGAGAGCCAGGGAAAGGCTTTAACAGGGAGTCATGTGGTCAAACCTTTGACTGGGAGGCTGAGGCTGGCAGCAGGCTGGGGTTTGGAGTCAGAGAGGTTTCCCCGTGTGCCATTTAGTCTCTGACCCACGGGACTGGGGCCAATGCATCGTCGCGTGGCTCTGGCCTGGATCTGTTCAGGCTCTGGGCTCTGGAGAGCCAGAGGCCCTTGTTGGGAGGGGCCACGCTAGAGGGATTGCTGCCAGGGCCCTGACCTAGCACCTCTGGGGATGGGACTTAGGCCTCTGTGTAACCCACAAAGTGTAACCCAGCCCTGCAGCAAAGTCCCTACCTGCAAGTGCCTACCCAGCCTGATCCCCTCGGCCTGGCGTTGGTACCGCGGCCGCCTTGCTGATGTCCCTGTACCTCGGCCTGGCGTTGGTACTGTGGCCGCCTTGCTCATGTACCTGTGCCTCGGCCTGGCGTTGGTACTGGGGCCGCCTTGCTCATGTCCCTGTACCTCTGCTTGTCTCTCAGCCCCTACACAGCCCAGCTGAGCACCGTGCTGGACTCCCTGTAGGGATGGGGGGAACTATCCACCTCAATCCAAAAGCTACTTTGGAAAGAGACAGGGTTGGAGCTGAGGTCTGACCAGCCCTTCCCACCCCCGTGCCTGCTTCTCTCTTCTCTGTCCTCTCTGGCTTTTGTCAAGACCCTTGGCGCCTTGTGCTGATGGTCACCATGCAGAGATGGGCGGCCTAAACCGAGGCTCACGATGCAGGGGAGATGCACCAACGCCAGCAGCCCTTTGCTGACCCTCTGGGCTGACACACCTCGGTTATGGTCTGGCTTGGCCACAACCAGCTGTGTGTGCACGAAGTCCCTCTTCTCCAGGGCCGGCTTCCTCATCTGTAAATTACGAGCAATTATTCCTGAGTTACCGGGTCACCTGACACAGAGAAGAGGCTCCACTCGTGTTTCCACGATCGTTGTTTTAAAAATCACAGCAGCTATGGAGGTTGGCACCTGGATGCCTGCCATCCCTGGTGTCCTGAGAGCAGCCTCAGCTGGGTCCTGGGAAGATGCTGGTGGGGAGGATGGGCATGCAGGCATCTTTGGGGTAACAGAGTGGCATATGGGGAGGAGGCCAGATCCCAGAGGGACTCCCAGCCCAGCTTGGGCATGGTTGCAGGGAGGCAGTGCCCACTCTGCAGGGGCTCTGATCAGGTGGGGGCAGGCTTGGAGGTTATTTGAGGGCACAGGAAATATCTGGAATCTATGGGAATGGGAACACATGTCAGAGGTCACCTCAACTTAAAATTGAAAAAGCCCTCTGTGTGAAGGGAATCAAAGGAGGTGAAGACGTTTGCTCTTCCGGAGTCTCTTGAACCCAGATGTTAGCAGTTAAAATTCCTGTGGGGCTAAACGGTGGGCACGGGGAGCCATCTTGGGTCCTGGCAGGGCAGGAGTGCAGGGAACAGTGCGCATTCTTCTGTACCCTCCAGGACACTGCCCCTGGGATTCTGAGCAGAGCAGGGCTGCCCCTGCAAAGCCTGCAAAGCCGGGTGCTATAGGAGGGACGGGCACTCTGGGGTCTAGGGCCTCCCTTAGCCCTTCACTCTGGGCTGGCTGCCCCCTGGAATGAAACAGGATCTGGCATTCCCGCTCTAGTCTGAGCCAGGACAGCTCATTAGCTGGAGAGTCGCGTTCCTTCAGATTTATGGTCAGGAGCCCCCATCTGAGGGCCCAGGTCTTTTGATCTGAGCCCAGGGTTAGGGGCAGGGGATTCCTGGGTCTTAATTGGCATCAGCCAGGCTGATGCTGACCAGGACTCTGTCCCAGGCCTCAGCCCGAAGTCCCAGCCCCCCAGGCTGATGCTTATTGGAGGTGGAAGGCTCTGCGAGGAAGACAGGCACATGTGGAGTTTGTTCCCACTCTGCAGGGTCTCATGGACAGAAATACCAGGAGGGAATCAACAGCTCAAAAGGATCCTCCCATCACCTGAGGTCAGGAGTTCGAAACCAGCCTGACCAACATGGCGAAACCCTGCCTTTACTAAAAATACAAAAATTAGCCGGGTGTGGTGGTGGGCTCCTGTAATCCCAGCTACTTGGGAAGCAGAGGCAGGAGAATCACTTGAACCTGGGAGGCGGAGGTTGCGGCGAGCTGAGATTACACCATTGCACTCCAGCCTGGGTGACACAGCGAGACCCCATCTCATAAAAGGATCCTCCCCTCAGCCCCTCCCCAGCCTTGACCCATCCCCGACCCTGATTCTTCCCCTCCCCACTCAGACCTCACCCAATCAAGTGTCACATCTATCTGGGGTGAGGCTGGGGGCTGTCATGTACCCGGGCCTGTGCCAGGCACCTTGAGGACACAAGGCAAGTCTAGCAGAAAAGTCAGCTATATACACTGGAAAGAACAGATAAAACAATAGGCTGTGCTTTGGATGTCTTGGACTTCCTCAGTCAGGGATGTCCATTTGCATGAGGGATTTCTTATGTCTTGTTCTTTTCTTTTCAGGCTAAAGGAAGAGTGAGGAAGTGTACTCAGGGGATACTTAGAGATAGAAGACATTAGGGAGAAGAAGGGGAAGGGAGGAGAGGGAGGGAAGAAGACATTGAGACAGAGGAGAGACAGAGACAGAGAGAGAGAGAGAGACAGGAAAAGAGGTTGTCAATCCTGAGTCCAGCTGTGTCTCAACCTAGCTGACACATCCTGGACTTCTCAGGAATGTGGCCCAATAAATTCCCTTTGGGCTCCACTAGATTGAGCTGGGCCTCTCTCTTGAACAGTGTGAGTGGCTGCATTCGTGAATGTATGAGTTTATCCTAAAACACCAGGAGAGGATCCCACACGGGGCTTCCAAGAAAGAGGGCAGAGAGAAGGGGAGAAAATGGGACAAGCCTCCTGCCCTCAGAAGCTGACCTTGAATTGAGGAGCCAGCACTCCAAAGCAAAAGCTGCTGGGAGATGCTGTCATTCTGGAGGCGGAGGAGGGACGGGGACAGAGAGGGCAGCAGCAGAGAGCAGAAGGACCAGGCCCAGAGGAATGTGAGAAAGCTTTGTCTTGGTAGCCTGCAGAAGGCTCTCGAAGCAAGCAGAGGAGAGAAATTCCACTGCAGAAGAGCCTGGTGGCTCAAGAGGGGCTGGGTGCCTTCCAAGTTCTGGGCCAGGAAAGAGAAAATGTCATCTCATAAAAAGCATAGCCTTTTTATGATTTATGAAAGATGAGCGAGCTTTTTTTCAGGTAGAGCCATGGACGAAGAGGATATCGGATAAGGGACCAAGGTCAGGTAGCTCAGGCAGCGTACAAATACACCAAGATTGAGTCCACTCTCTGGTCTATTTCAAGCTGGCTCTTCTATGATGCCGTGGTACCGTATTTCTTTAAATCCTCCCTCATTTTCTCTGGTCACTCAATTTCTTATTTCTTTTAAGAACTGAGCATTTCTTAAAAGTTTCCTAGGGAGATAACTCTTCTCTTGTGTACATGGCCAGGAAATATCGGTCACTTTCCAGATCATAATTTCCAAATGGGAAGGTCTTTACTCTGCCAGCTTCATTACAGTGTAGTTTGCGTACTGTCGAATTTGCTTATTTTAAGCATACGTTTGAAAAGCTCTGCCAAATGGAAATAGCTACCTACCTACCTACCAGCAAACGAGACATTGATTTTTTTATCCCCCCCATAAAACTCCCTCGTTCCCTGTTGCAATCAATCCCTGCTCCCACTTCCCACCGCAGGCAAGCCCTGACCTGCTTTCCAGCTACAGCGTGGCCCTCCCTGGAGTTCAGGCACATGGAGCGGCAGAGCCTGCAGCCTTTTGAGTTAGTCTGCTTTCATTTTGCTGCTGAACTTCAACACAGTGCTTTGCGAGTCATCCATGTCGTTCATTGTATTACTATTTTGTTCTTCTTTATCACTGAGGTCATTCCATCACACGGGTGCCCTGCAGTTTGTCCATCCACCAGTGATCAATGTTTTGGGAGAAAATGAATCAGCCAAGAGTTTCGCTCTTGTTGCCCAGGCTGGAGTGCAATGGCACTATCTCGGCTCACTGCAACTTCTGCTTCCCGGGTTCAATCAGTTCTCCTGCTTCAGCCTCCCAGGGATTACAGGCATGTGCTACCATGCCCGGCTAATTTTCTATTTTTAGTAGAGGTGGGGTTTCTTCATGTTTGGTCAGGCTGGTCTTGAACTCCTGACCTCAGGTGATCCGCCCACCTTGGCCTCCCAGAGTGCTGGGATTGCAGGCGTGAGCCACCCTGGCCGGAAGGGGTTGGCAGGGAGGCAGACCAGAGCCTGACCCCATACACAGGACTGTGACAGCTACAAGGCCCAGCACTGTGGGAACTGAAGGGGTGAGGGTCAGAAGGGACATCCTGGCCAACTTTAATAGTAACAGCCACCAAAAATTGACAGCCTTCACTAAAACCATACAAGGGAGACACTTGTCACACTCCCTCAGGAAGACCAGGCCACTCGCTCCAGGTCACAAAGCTATGAGGTGGCCAGTTAGGAGTCAGGCCGTGGTTTATGGGTCTGCACAGCCTCCTCTTCCCCCACCTTCTTCTGGAGGAGGTGGGTGAATCTTGGGATTCTGAAGGTCAAAGGCCACGAGGCAGCCCAGTTGGGCAGTCCCGGTGAAGCCCTGCGAGGGAGGCGGAGCCCTTCTCAGAGCACCCAGGTAACCCCGACAGGCACGCTGGCCTCCAGGGCCTGAGGAGGAGCGGGGAAAGCTCTCCCATATCCTGGAGACGGCGGCTATCTCTCCAGTTGAATGGAAAGCGCTCTCCTCAGCTGCCCTGGCACGTCTAGTGTGCACTCCCGCTGGGAGAGGGGCAGCTGGGGAAACTGAGGCACTCACTGCGCCTTGGGGGAGAGCTGGGGACAGAACATCCCCTGGCAGCGCAGCCTGGGAGCGTCAGGAGCAGGTGTGTGCAGGCCTGGAGCGCTGCAGTCTGAGGCGCTGCACCTAGTGATCGCTCCCAGCGGCCCAGAGCCGCCCAGGAGTCCTCTGCCTGTTTTGGATCCCTCCATGCTGCTCCATACAAGGCAGAGGGACGAGGATGGGAGCTGAGACTCCAGAAGCGGGAGTAAAGCCCCAGCTCTGTCACTGGCTGACTCGGCGACTGCTCCCTTCAGTTTGGGTCTCAGTTTCCCCATCTGCAAAATGAAGGGGTGTTAGTGATGAGCAGACTCGAAGCGTCCTGCCTGCTCTGAGTCTACATCTTTGCGGAGTAAACTCAAGGGGGCTGCGAGCAGGAGGTGGGTGCAGGGTGCCGGCCCCTCTCTAGGCACCTGGCCTCTCCGCAGAGCCTCTCTCTGGAGAAGGGGCTTTTTCTGGGGCGCCTCTGAGAGCACCCCTTTGCACTCTTTCTGAGGCTCTTTCAGGCTTTGGTGAAGGCCCGGCCCTCCGAAAGGCGGTGAGTAGGGGAGGGGAGCATGAAGGCGGCGGAGCCACGTGGCGCCCAGAGCGAGAGCTCCTGCATCGAAACCAGGTCAGCCTCTTACAGTTCCTGACGATTATCCTATCGAAACTGGGAGAGCACACACCTGGGGCCATTTGCTCAGCGTCCCCAGTTTTACAATCAGAGCAGCCTGGGCCGAGGAAGGAATGAGTTCATCCACCCCACCGCCCCCGCTCGCTGCAGGGCCAGTCTCACGGGGCCTCTGCAGCCTGGCCCAAGGCGCCACGTCCCTGAAATGCAGGGAAGGAGTGTCTCCTTCGTCCCCAGCCTGCCTGCCTCAGCCTGCAGGGTGTGGTTAATGGGGAGAGGCTGCCAGCACCCCTGTCCTGGCCCAGGTGGGCTGGGGAAGCTGGGGCAGACAGGAGAACAGAAGCGGGTTCTCTCCTCTCCTGTTCCCCCTCAGGACTGTCTGCACGGGGACCAGGAAGACGCTTTATTTCACAGGTGAGACTTAGAGCTAGAAGCGACCACAGGCAATCCTGCCTCTCCTTGTTTTCTGGAGGTTCCTTCAAGAGTCCTTGAACATTTCTGCTTCCTGGAAGGTGGTATCTCCTTCCTCCTCCCCTCTACCAAGTCTCTTTCTCTGGGCCTGATGCGTCAAAGCCCCAGTCAAAGCCCCAGCCCGGTGAGATGGCGATGCCCCAGGTTCAGACAGACTTCAGGGGAGGCAGAGCCCAGCCCCTAAGAGCCGTGGGCACATCTGGCTCTGCAATGCCTACAATGCCCTTCAGCTGTCATTGAGAGCTGCCCCCTGCTGGAACCGGTGGCCAATGCTCCTGTGACCGGGAGCCCAACTTCTTTGTGGCATAGAAAAAGCCTTTCTGGGGCCGGGTGGGTGGCTCAGGTCTGTAATCGCAGCACTTGGGGAGGCCAAGGTGGGAGAAACACTTCATGTCAGAAGTTCGAGACCAGCCTGGCCAATGTGGTGAAACCCTGCCTCTAACAAAAAATACAAAAATTAGCCAGGCGTGGTGGCACCCACCTGTAGTCCCACATACCTGAGGGGGCTGAGGCATGAGAATCACTTGAACCTGGGAGGCGGAGGTTGCAGTGGGCCGAGATTGAGCAACCCTATCTCAAAGAAAAAGAAAGAAAAAGAAAAACGCCTTTCTTCTGAACTGCCTCCATCAGCTGCTCCAGGTGTCACTGCCCTCCACCTGTGGTCCCTTGGCTAGGACTTGGGTGAGGCTTTCTGGGCCCTAAGGACTCGAGCAGTGAGGAAAGGGGCAACAGGTGAGATGGTATGTGGACCACGTGGTCTTGGTTCCTGGGGATGAGGAGTGGGTGATTTAATGAAGGGGGCAGGGCTGCAGGCACATGGATTATTCAGGGTGGTCTTAGAGCCACGGCCCAGGGTGGGAGCTGGCATCCAGGCAGGACGTATGGATGGGACAGGGGTCCAGCCCCATCCACTGCACCCTAACCCAGCCGGGCCCCCTTCAGTCCTGCTTTTCTGGCAGCTGCCTCAGGCTTGAGAACAAACTCCACCCAGTTCTTCCCCTCGATCCTCCCCACAGCAAATATCTGGCCTCTCTGCATCTTTTGCTCACAATACCTAAACTGGAGAACTTTCCACATTTCGAGTCTGTCCCAGTCAAGGTAGAAGCCAGAACTCACTTCCTAGCCTCAGGGGGCAGTCATTGCGATCAAGCCCTGCTGTTCAAATGTCCCTGCATGAGACTTGTGGGGGGTCCTCTGCAGAGACTGGGGTGGCAGAGGCCTGTGGCCCTTCAGGGCAAGGGTGGCAGAGTTCTGGGGTCACACTGGAGCAAGGCTTTCTGTGGCGAGGGGTGCCACCTTGTCTTCAAGGGCGGCCTCCGCTGTGCGGCTTGGCTATCATTCTTAATTCCATGGCATCCCAGTCTGACTCTCTGGCCTCCTGGGGAATCTGTAAGCTTCAAAATGTCTTTTCATAACTTGCTTTTCTGTGCAAACTACGTGGAGTGAATTGTGTTGTTTGCGATTTACCTCCCCTCCCCCCAGAGGCCCTATCACTCTTAGAAAAACTCACTGGGCAGAGGGGATGGGAAAAGGAACCATAGCAAAGCGTAGCAGTTCTTAACCCTTCACACCACCCGGGCACTTACAAATGTGCCCACACCCAGCATCCTGCTCGCTCTGGGCATAACCCACATCTGAGTTGGTAGGGTGGCTTCAAATTCTGCAATGTCACGGGATTATACTTTTGTGTAATATTTGCATGAATTGTTTGGGTCCCTATCACACACGAGGTGAAGACCCCAGGATGTTTTCCTTTCCCATGTCTTCAGGGGGTCTAGGGGACAGTGAGTTTTATTCAGGTCTCTTCTCTCTTCATTGCTGTGCTTCTGCTTGAAGTTTCTCTTCTCTTCTCCCCGATTTCTGTACTACGCCGCCCTCCCCAGACACCCCCGAGGTCCTTTCTTCCTTAAGGGACACCAATGCAAGGCTGTGTGTTGAAATCTGGGAGCCAGAAAGTGAGGTGAATGATACAATAAAATAGCACAGTAGACAATCTCTTTTTTCTTTTAAAACTTTTATTGTAGAATATATCACACAGAAAAGTACATGAAACAGAAATGTACACTTTAGCAAATCGTTATAAAGTGAATACCTATATAACAGTCACCCAACTCCAGAACTAGGCTGCTGCCAGCACTCCAGGAGCCTCGGTGTGCCCCACTGTAAACAGTCTTTACAGTGACACATTTCATACATTCAGAAGAGTGTATAAAACAGGTACAACTGAGTGAATCATCTGAAAAGGAGCACCATGTGCCCATTAAATATGGTAGTACTAATATCTAAGAAGCCTTTTTTTTTTTTTTTTAATATGGAGTCTCACTCTGTCACCCACGCTGGAATGCAGTGTTGCAATCTTAGCTCACTGTAGCCTCTGCCTCCTGGGTTCAAGTGATCCTCCCACTCTAGCCTCCCAAGTAGTTAGGATTATAGGTTTGTGCCACTATGTCTGGCTAATTTTTCTGTATTTTTAGTAGAGATGGGGGTTTCACCATCTTGGCCAGGCTGATTTCAAACTCCTGACCTCGCCTGCCTAGGCCTCCCAAAGTACTGGGATTACAGGTGTGAGCCACTGTGCCTGGCCATAAGAAGCCTTCTTTGTGCCTCCCCCCATCCTATCGTCCTCCTTTTCCCCAACTTGCCTTCCTCTTTCTTAGCTTTTCCACCTGTCTACGGCACCCCCCAGATAGCATACCCTGCAGCATTTGTATCTGTCAGCACTCTTGCAGGAAGCAGCTCTCACAAACAGGGAACTGAGGAGAGTTTGGTGAAGGAACTATTTACAAGGGTGTGAGCAGAGTTAAGGGAAACCAAAGGGAGGATGGTGAGGATGCCCAGGGCTGGTAACAGTGGGAGTCACTGCTACCCTTAGACCTGAAGGGAGAGCTATGGCCCTAGGAGAGGGCCCACACTGGCCTTGAATAGAGGGTGAGATGGGCCAGGCAGGGGCCAGAAGATGTGGGATCTCACTGCGCTCCTTCCTCGCATAGCCTGTAAGTACTTCCCATTGGCTGAGCCAGTGGGTTTCAGGAGAACCCAATGCACAGGTGTCTGTAAAGTCAGCCTCCTGGGTGCAGGACAGGGTGGAGAAGGGTGAGGAGAAGCTCTGCATTTGGGTGCAGGGAAGGGGACAGTCAGAGGTAATATTGAAAAACTGAGTAGCCAGCACAGTGGCTCACGCCTGTAATCCCAGTACTTTGGGAAGCTGATGAAGGCAGACTGCTTGAGCCCAGGAATTCAAGAAGAGCCTGGGCAACATAGTGAGACCCTGTCTCTCTGGCAAATACAAAAATTAGTCAGACATCGTGGTGTGTGCCTGTAGACCTAGCTACTCAGGAGAGTGAGGTGGGAGAATCGCTTGAGCCCAGGAGATTGAGGCTGCAGTGAGCTGTGATTGCACCACTGCACTGCAGCCTGGGCAATATAGCAAGACCCTGTCTCAAAAAAAAAAAAAAAAAGAAAAGAAAAGAAAAACGGAGTGACAAACCTTTCACAAAAGGAAAACGCTACTCCTGTCAGTTGAAGACTTAAAGAAGGTAAGCTGAGCAGAGTCCCTGGGCAATAGTCTGGCTTTAGCATCCATCAGTTTACAAAAGTCCTTTCTGGGGACATCCCTGGACCAGGCCATGCATGAGCCTGGGGAAACACAGGCTCCCTGTAGCTGAGGCATCAGGCAGGGCTGTGATGTGGGCCAGAGACCGGACACCTGGCAAGAGGAGAGAGCTGCTTGGCATTTTTTCCTTCTAAGCTCACTGTGGCCCACATCCAGTTCTCAGGAGCAGGCAGATCACACTGCGGTGGGGGTGGCAGCAGGCAAGGAGGGGTGGGCACCGACTGCATAGCACATGGTCAAGACAAGGCAAGGGCAAATCAAAACCAAGGCCAGCTCACCGAAGCCTCCTGTCCTCGGGTTGGAAAGACCGTCCAGTAGCAGTGACCCGGTGACAGCCCTCCATGCGCCTCTTGCTGGTGTTGTGCCACCCCCACGGGGACCAGCTGCCCTCCCCGTCTGGTGCAGCCCTGTCTTCCTGTACCACCCTCCTGGGGCCTGCCCCTTGCCTCTCGTCTGTGCTGGCTGTCCCTGTTCCTATGTCCTGTGTCTTCCCTTCTGTTAACTCTCAGTTTGGAGGAGCACATTCTTCAGGAGCTTGAGAAATACCGCGTAGGACATTTTCTTGGAATATTGCAAGCCTAAAGGTGTCTTTAGTCGCATACGTAATTGGTATTTGGCTGGACGGAAGAGTCGGCTTGGAAAGCACGTCCCTCCCTCATTTCGAGTTTGCCTTTGCTGTCTTCCTGTGTGCCAGCACTGCTGATGAGCGATCAGAACCATTCGGAATGCCCATCCTTTGCCCCTGACCTGTTTTCTGCCCCATCTTAAAGCTTGTGGAATTCCATCGTCCCCAGCTGTCTGAAATTTCACAAAGATATGCTTGGCATGGGCCTGTTTGCATCCCTTGCCTGGCTCTTTCTTCTCTGTAATTTCTGTTATTTCCATATTAGATCTCCTGGGCTAACCCTCCAATATTTTAAATCTTTTCTCTCCCACTTTCCATCTGTTTTTTTTCTTCTTCTTCATAATTTCTAGATTTCTTCAACTTTATCTTGCAAACCCTCTGATATGGTTTGGGTCTGTGTCTCCGTCCAAATCTCGTGTTGAATTGTGATCCCAGTTTTGGAGGTGGGGCCTGGTGGGAGGTGATTAGATCACGGGTTTCTCATGAATGGCTTAGCGCCATCCTCTTGGTGCAGGCCTCGCGACAGTGAGTGAGTTCTCGCAAGATCTGGTTGTTTCAAGTGTGTGGCACCTCCCCCTTCTCGCTCTTGTTCCTCCTCTGGCCATGTGATCTGCTTGCTCCCACTTTACCTTCCTCCGTGATTGGAAGCTTCCCGGGGCCTCCCCAGAAGCAGATCCTGGAGCTCTGCTTCCTGTACAGCCTGCAGAACCATGAGCCAATTAAACCTCTTTTCTTATAAATTGCCTAGTCTCAGGTATTTTTTTCTTTCTTTCTTTCTTTTTTTTTTTTTTTTTGAGACAGAGTCTTGCTCTGTTGCCAGGCGCCAGGCTGGAGTGCAGTGGTTCGATCTCGGCTCACTGCAACCTCTGCCTCCCGGATTTAAGCAATTCTCCTGCCTCAGCCTCCTGAGTAGCTGGGATTACAGGCGCGCACCACCATGCCCAGCTAATTTTTGTATTTTTTTAGTAGATATGGGGTTTCACCATGTTGGCCAGAATGGTCTTGATCTCTTGACCTCGTGATCCACCCACCTCAGCCTCCCAGGTATTTCTTTATAGCAATGTGAGGACGGCCTAATACACCTTCTACTGTGGCTGCCACGTTTTTCACTTCCAAGAGTGTTTCACTTTTACTTTCAACCCATCCTTATTTTAACTTCCTTCTTTACCCAGCTTGCAGAGGTTCCCTCTAGAGCTCCTGAGCCTTCCAAGCATCCTGCTTCTAAATGGTTTTGATTCTCAACTCTCCCCACTGCTGGCCTAGGAAATGGATTTCTCCATCTACGCTGGGGAATGCTCATCTGCTGGCTTCCCGAGTTTTGCTGCTGTTTTCTCCTCTTTCCCTCATTTTTGTGGTTTTATGTCTTCCTTTTAAAGCTCTCTATTGTTGTTCTAGTGAGATTTGGGGAAAAATGCAATTAGATGCCTGTTTAAGCTGCCACTTTAACTTGAAAACCTCAAATATTCCTTTTCTTAAAGTCCCCCAGCCACTTCCTGAGAGTAGGAATTTCTTGCCAGCCCCCTCTTCTCAAATGCCAGCTTCCCTCCGTGTGGCTTGGATGCCTCAAACTCAACACCCTCATCGCCTTCATTTCTGTCTTCCTCACAGGAGCCACATGGCTCCGTGTGAGGCCTGCACACAGGAGAGACAGACATGAACTGGAAGACTCTAGAGGAGGTGTCTGCCCTGGGAGCAGAGATGTTAGGGCCTGGGGCTGCTGCCTTGCTGGGGAAGAGCTGGGTCCCAGGCGAGGACTTCTGGGCCCTGGCTGCGATCTGGCCCAGGCTGGCTCACAGACAGACAATATCAGTGTTCGGTGGTTCAGGCCAGGATACAGAAAGCATGGGATAGAGTGCGAGCCTAGAGGAACGTGACTCACCCAGCTGGGGGTGTTCAGGGAGAACAGGGAAAGGTAAAGTGTCCTGGACTAAGCTGGGCTTGAAGAATGAGAAGTTCTTGGCCAAGTGGAGGAAGGGAGGAAAGGGGTGTTTCAGGCAGGTAGTCCACTGGCCTACATCTGGCACCTCTGCAAATTAGACAGAGGTGCCCCCTCTGGGCAAATGTAGACAGTGACAGAGAGGCCTGCACGAGCGAAGCTTGGTGTGCTCTGTGGCAGCAGGAGAACGGTCTTGATGTCCAAGCCCTAATCCCCAGACTCTGAGCATCGGCTTGTGGCTGTGATGAAGGACCTTGAGACGGAGCACGTCTCCTGGATGATCTAAGCTGGTCCTGGGTGATCACCATGACCCTTCTAAGAGGGAGGCGGAGAGAGAGGTCAGTGTCAGAGAGAGATGTGATGACAGGAGCAGAGGTCAGGAAGATTCGAAGATGCTCCTCGGTGGCTTTGCAGATGCAGTGAGGGCCAGGAACCGAGGAATCAGGCGGCTTTTTGAAGCTGGGAAAGGCAAGCCAGTAGATTCTCTCTCAGAAGCTCCAGAAGGAATGCAGCCCTGCTGGAACCTTGGCTTTCATCCTTTAAGACCCATGTTTGGACTCCTGACCTCCAGAACTGTGAAGTAATAAATCTGTGTTGTTTTGAACCCCTAAGTCTGAGGTAGCTTGCTGCAGCAACAACAGGAATTAATACCCAGGCCCTGGTGCTTTCAGGGAAGGGCTGTGGCCAATGTGCCTGGGGCCTAGGGTTGGGGAGGGAAGTGGGGACAGATGAGGGTGGACAGGTAGGCAGGTGATAACACAGGGCCTTCCAAGTCACAGAAAAGAATGTTCCCTAGCCCAAGGCAGCCCAGGTGAGACAGGAGTAATAGGGGAGCAGCATTTCGGGGGATCCCTGCTATGGAAGATGGCATGGTGGGAAGTGGCTGGGGCATTGTTACATTAAGGAGCAATATCAATGTAGGTGCAGCAGAAGGTGACATGTCCTGGACCCGGCTAGTGGCAGTGTGGGAAGGCACCTGACTGAGAGCCGAGACACAGCAGAGGGCCAATTCCTCTTCTCCCCTGCCCTTGTTTTTTCCCTTCTGGCCTCACCCAGCTATGATGCCAAAGGCTCCAAGGGCCACCTGAGATAAGGTAATGACTTGGGAGAATAGTAAATTCTGGGGAATGTTTCCAGTGGCTCAGCTAAGAAAGGGCATTTGACTTCCTATGT
The DNA here is from genome assembly GCA_963574635.1 of Cheracebus regulus. Classification (NCBI taxonomy): domain Eukaryota; kingdom Metazoa; phylum Chordata; class Mammalia; order Primates; family Pitheciidae; genus Cheracebus; species Cheracebus regulus. The sequence goes on along the minus strand of CAUYQU010034880.1, from coordinate 8,730 downwards.
GTGCACAGCTACGCATGTGCACTCGCACCGACCACACACACACACACACACACACACACACACACACACACACGAGGGATTCTAGCATGCCCATGGCCTTTCTCCTCATTGGCCTTCTCCTTCCTCATGGGGCCAGGGAGAGGCTTCTCACCTTGGCAGTCCTAGGAGCCCGAGGTGTGGACCAGGGGCATTGCTGATGTCAGCTTCCAACAGTGACCCCACTTTGGGGCAACCAGGCAAGGGAGACAGTGGGTGGGGCTCAGAGGACTGAACCCTGGGTGGGGAGGCACAGGGCACACTGCCAACCAACTTTTCAGTCACACCTGTGATCACAGTCGAGGCGAAACCCTGGTCACTTCATCCAAAAGATTAAGACTGCAAACCACAGCACCTGTTGTGTGCACCCTGCACCCTTCATGCAATCTCCAGCCGCTCTGAATTCCGTCCAGCCACTCTGAATCACCTGCAGCTCTGAATGCCACTGATTTCACCTGGCTCTTTCTCTGTCTGGGCATCTTCTCCCCCTTCTAGTCTGCCTTGTTATCGCCTCCTGATCCTTCAGGTCTCACATCAATAAATTCCTCTTCTGCTGCACAGCCCTGATGCCCGCCAGCTGTGTGGGGCAGTCAGGGCGCCTCCCTAGGCAAGAGACAAAAAACACAGCCCACTCTGGCTTAAGCAAAAACAGTATATATTGGCTTATGAACCTGAATAACCCCAGGGTGGACTTCAGGCAACAGTTGATCCAGGACTCAAACACACCTGGACCAGGTTTCCTACCCTCCATTTTTCAGTCCCATTCCAGGAAGCTTACACTCACTCTCAGATATACTCTGTCCAAAGCCCCAGGCCACATGCTTCCTGGTCCAATTTTATATTCAAATTTAAATTTTCTAAGACAAATATAAACTATATAAATCCATAATATGTAAATATACTGTATATAAAATATGATAAACAGGTTATATTAAATAAATTTAAATTTATATAAATAGTATTTTAATTTATTAAATTTATATTTGTATTTAAAAGATAAAGGAGGAAAATAAAAGCATTTTAAAATGCAATATTGTCTTCTTTCTTTTCTGCTGGCCTGGGTCTTTATGTCAGGGCAGAAGTCTCTGCTGGTAGATGAGAGAAGGCGTTCTAAAGCTGAGCCATGTGTTTTTGAGAACTAAATGTTACATGCAAGGCAGTTAAAAATTAAAATATACCTTTGGCCAGGCGCAGTAGCTCATGCATATAATAGCAGCACCTTGGGAGGCTGAGGTGGGTGGATCATTTGAAACCAGGAATTTGAAACCAGCCTGGGCAACATAGACCCCATCTCTTCAAAGATAAAAAAAATAATTAAAAATGTTTTAAAAATTAAAAAAATTAAATGCACCTTTTCTTGATCCATGTCTATTCTAGTAATTCTGCTTTATGCATTTATTCTATAAATATATGTCACTTGTTCAAAATAATTTATGCACAAGATTGACTGTAGCATTATTTGTATTAGTAGTGGAGAGTTAGAAAAATCATAAATACTCATTAATAGGCAATTGGTTAAACAAATTACAGGACATTCCTATAATGGAACACTGTGATACTATAAAGTCATAGTATCATTAACAAAGAATAAAATCTCTCTCTCTCTCTCTTTTTTTTTTTTTTTTTTGGAGACAGAGTCTCACTCTGTTGCACAGACTGAAGTGCAATGGCATGATCTTAGCCACTGTAACCTCTGCCTCCCAGGTTCAAGCAATTCTCATGTCTCAGCTTCATAAGTAGCTGGGACTACAGGCATGCACCATCATGCTGGGCTAATTTTTATTTTTGTTTTTGTATTTTAATAGAGATGGAGTTTCACAGTGTTGCCCAGGCTGGCCTCGAACTCCTGATCTCAGACGATTCACCAGCGTTGGCCTCCCAAAGTGCTAGGATTACAGGTATGAGCTACTATGCCCAGACTAAGAATGAAATATCTTTAAAGTGACATGGTACGAACTCCATGATATATTAAATTAAAAAAATACAGAATATCATATAACCATTTATGTAAAATGTTTGGAAGATAGAAATTTTGGAAAAGGGCATGCTCCTCTGGAAATGCTCATAGGGTGACATTAGCACCCTCGGAATTTTGTGTAATTTGTCTACATTTACCTATTCAAAAATAATTATTTTTTAGAAAGCACCTCAAAATAATGAAAATATGAATAAATGAATAATGAATAAATGCAGTGCTTAGACCAGAGTCTGGCCTTGAATGGTCACTAAGGAATTTTGCCTGTCACCCCCTCCCAGGGCTGACTTGGCATTCTCTGTGCCCTCACCACCTTGCGTGCACACCTCCGTCCTAGCAATGATATTACTGTATCCTCATTGCCGAGTCCCATGCCTGTCCATGTGGACCAAATGTGACTGCACTGGAGGGGCATTAGTTTTTAGCTTTATGTCCTCCGCCCCTAACCTAGACCCTGGCATGGAGTAGGCTGTTGAGTAAATGAAGGACTGAATAAATTTATGAATTGATATATTAGAAATGAGGCCTGAGTCTCTGCTCTCTAGAAGCTCATGGCCCAGTAGTGAAACAAGAGTCACACAGGAAACATTTCGGTGACTACAGGCTGCATATGACAATTGCCCTGTGACCCTGGGAATCTGGGAGAAAGAGAAGGGAATGTTCCCCAGAGCAGAGAAGTGATTACAGTTGGAGGGGTGGGTTCAGGCCTGCTAGCAGATGGGAGTCAGGACAGCAGCAGGACCACATCTAGTGTGGTGGTAAGCACAGGGGAAATTAGATGTGGCCACAATGGCAGAGCTATGCTCAGTGGACCCGCTTCTCCCATGAGCCATGCTGGGAGATGGATTAAGTATTCTGTTATAACACAGGCTTCAATCTCAGGGCCATGCAAGGACATCTGAAAGACACCAGAGCCTAACCAGCTGCTGCTTGGGGTCAGCACTCAGAGATGGAGCTGGGTACCCAATCAGCCCCTTTGCCTTCGTCTCCAGCCCTGTGGGAACTGGGTTTTTGTGTCTTCTGGAGTCTCAGGACTAGGATTAGACAGGAAGTATGTACCCTTCCTGTATTTGTCCTAAAAACTGGCCTACCTGTTTTCACAGTATTAATTCTACCTAACCATGAGCATTGAATGTTTTTCTATCTGTTTGTGTCCTCTCTTATTTCGTTGCGCAGTGGTTTGTAGTTCTCCTTGAAGAGGTCCTTTACATCCTTTGTTAGTTGTATTCCTGGGTATTTTATTCTCTTTGTAGCAATTGTGAATGGAAGTTCACTCTTGATTTGGCTCTCTGTTTGTCTGTTATTGGTATATAGGAATGCTTGTGATTTCTGCACATTGATTTTGTATCCTGAGACTTTGCTGAAGTTGCTTATCAGTTTGAGAAGATTTTGGGCTGAGATGATGGGGTCTTCTAGATATACAATCATGTCATCTGCAAATAGAGACAGTTTGACTTCCTCCTTTCCTAATTGAATACCTTTATTTCTTTTTCTTGCCTGATTGCTCTGGCTAGAACTTCCAATACTATATTGAATAAGAGTGGTGAGAGAGGGCATCCTTGTCTAGTGCCTGATTTCGAAGGGAATTCTTCCAGCTTTTGCCTGTTCAGTATGATATTGGCTGTAGGTTTGTCATATGTAGCTTTTATCATTTTATGATACGTTCCATCAATACCTAGTTTATTGAGAGTTTTTAGCATGAAGCACTGCTGAATTTTGTTGAAGGCCTTCTCTGCATCTATTGAGATAATCATGTCATTTTTGTCTTTGGTTCTATTTATGTGGCGAATTACATTTATGGATTTGCATATGTTGAATCAGCCTTGCATCCCTGGGATGAAGCCTACTTGATTGTGATGGATAAGCTTCTTGATGTGCTGTTGCAATCGGTTTGCCAGTATTTTATTGAAGATTTTGTGTTGATGTTCATCATGGATATTGACCTGAAGTTTTCTTTTTTAGTTGAGTCTCTGCCTGTTTTTGGTATCAGAATGATCAACCATTGTGGAAGACAGTGTGGCGATTTCTCAAGGATCTAGAAATAGAAATTCCATTTGACCCAGCAATCCCATTACTGGGTATATACCCAAATAACTATAAATCATTCTACTATAAAGACACATGCACACGTATGTTCATTGCTGCCCCGTGTACAATAGCAAAGACCTGGAACCAATCCAAATGCCCATCAATGATAGACTGGACAAAGAAAATGTGGTACATATACACCATGGAATATGACGCAGCCATAAAAAACGATGAGTTCATGTCCTTTGTAGGAACTTGGATGAATCTGGAAACCATCATTCTCAGCAAACTGACACAAGAACAGAAAGCCAAACACCACATGTTCTCACTCATATGTGGGTGTTGAACAATGAGAACACATGAACACAGGGAGGGGAGCATCACACACTGGGGGCAGTTGGCAGGGGTAGGGAAGAGACAGCAGGAGGTGGGGAGGGAGGGGGTGGAGAGGGAGCGGGGGTGGGGAGGGATAACATGGAGAGAAATGCCACATATAGTATGCACCTAAAGTAGTAAAAAAAAAAATTGGCCTGCCTGTTTGGAATGGCTATTAACTTGATTATTAAGTTGGTCATTAACCAAGACCTGATTTAACAGTGTCGATCCTTGGGGGCTGGGAGGAAGGTGGCACAAGGCTCAGGAATGCCAGCCAGCCTCACCATCAGGGAGATTGCTTTTGTTATCTATCATTGTATCACAAACCAGTCCAAAGCTCAGTAGCTTTAAAACACCATTTTATTGTCTCTCTCATGGTTCTGTGGGTTGACCGGGATCAGCTAGGTGGTTCTTCTGCTGGTCTTGCTTAGGACCCTCTCATGTAGGTGCATCCAGATAAAGCCTGAGGCTGGAGTCTGCTGGAAGCTCAACTAAAATGCTGAATCGGTGGACCTCTCCTCCTCTTTATGTGGCCTCTCTTCAGCAGGGTGGCCAGGAAGCTTTCATAGTGACTTAGGGTTCTCCAAGTGAAAGAAAGAAGAAGTATTAATAGAAGCTCCCATCTTGCTATTTTTATTTGTTTTTTATTTTTTAGAGACAGGGTCTCACTCTGTCATCCAGGCTGGAGTGCAGTGGCATGATTCTGGCTCACTGCCACCTTGAACTCCTGGGCTCAAGTGATCCCCCAACCTCAGCCTCCAGAGTAGCTGGGACCACAGGTATGCACCACTATGCCTGGCAAATTTTTAAATTTTTTGTAGAGATAGGGTCTCACTGTGTTTCCCAGGCTGGTCTCAAATTCCTGGCCTTGAGCAATCCTTCTACCGCAGCCTCCCAGAGTACTGGGATTACAACAACCCATTGCGCCCAGCCTACCATTCCTCTTAAAGGCTAAACCTGAACAGTGGGGCTTTGGCTCCACTGTTCTCTGAATGGTTGCCCCTTGACAGGTCACTTTAATGCACAGAGTGAAAGAAGCTCTCAGCATGGCAGTGGTGGTCTGGCCGTTGCGAGAGAAACTGCAGTCTACTATACAGAATTGCCTCCTGGGGTGCTCCAACTTGCTCCTCCCAAAAGCACCTCATCAGTATAACCAGAGCTAATCCCCACCTCCCACCCCAACACTCTCCAGAGGAGACTTTACCCAGGAGCTCCAAGATCATGTGTCCTTCCTGAATAGATGGCTCAAAGACAGCCCCTATTATAGCAGAGTAGAAAAGTCAAGTTTAGTATCTGGAAGTGCCCTTTCCCTATAGTGAAATGCAGGCAGTAACCATGCCTGACTCAAGATTATTTCTTGATAAGTAAGCTGGATAAATTATGTAGAAGCAGGAAAAAGTGTGGAGTGTTATAACCAGGAGAAGGACTATTATTTAAAGCAGGAGCATTTAACTTCTATTATCTGTCTAGTACTCATTATCCGCTTCTGACCACAGAGCCCTTTCTCTTAGGAAAACCATTCCGTGTGGTTTGGATGGGGCTAGCCTGCTGAGAAGTGGGTTACACTGCCTTAGGCCTAGCCCATCAGAGACTCCCTATCTCCAACCATATGGATTGGTTCAGAAGTGGGTATGTGACCTCAGACTAGGCCAATCAGAGTCCTCCAAGACTTTTCTGCTGGAGCTCTCAGGAGAGTCACTTTCTGTCACTTGAATTGCTAAGGTCAGTCTGGCCTCCCATCTGGTGAGAACACACTATATAGACATATATATATATATATATATATATATATATATATATATATATGTATATATGAGAGAGACAGAGAGAGAGAGACAGAGACAGACAGAGAGAGACAGAGACAGAGAGACAGAGAGAGACAGAGACAGAGAGACAGAGACAGAGAGGGGAAGAACCCTGTTAACATTATTCTAGCCTCTGGATCCAACATTGCCTGAAGTCAGACCAACCCTGACTTTTCAGTTCCATGAACCAGTAGGTTATCTTTTTTGTAGCCTGAGAAGCCTAACTAATTGTCTTAAAAAAATCTCGGCGAGGCATGGTGGCTCATGCCTGTAATCCCAGCACTTTGGAATGCCCAGGCAGGAGGATTCCTTGAGCCCAGAAGTTCAAGAACAGCATAGTAAGACCCTATCTCTACAAAAACTTAAAAAATTAGCCAGGGGTGGTGGTGCATGTCTTTAGTCCTAGCTACTCAGGAGGCTGAGGTAGGAGAATCAAATCACCTGAGCCCAGGAGTTTGAGGCTGCAGTGAGCCATGCTTGTGTCACTGCACTCCAGCCTGAGTGACAGAGTGAGACACTGTCTCTAAAAAAATAAGAATAATAAATGTCTTTTCTCTTAATCTTCACTATTCTATGACTCTCTTCAAGACTCAGATCAGACTGGGCGCAGCAGTGGTTCGTGGCTGTAATCGCAGCACTTTGGGAGATCGAAGCGGGAGGATTACTGGAGCTCAGGAGTTCAAGACCAGCCTGGGCAACATAGCAAGACCTTGTCTCTGTTACAATTAAAAACAATTAGCTGCACGTGGTGGTGTGTGCCTGTAGTCCCAGGTACTTGGAGGCTGCGGTGGGAGGATTGCTTGAGTCCAGAAACTAGAGGCTACAGTGAATTATGGTTGTACCACTGTCCTCCAGCCTGGGTGACAGAGAAAGAAAAAAAAAGAAAGATCCAGCTCAAATTCTCCTTTTCCAAGAAGTCTGTTCACATCAAACCCATCATGTAGTGTATATAGTTCAGATTAGATTTTCTTGTACAGGTTTGTCTGTAATATTATAAATTGGGGGCAGGGGATGGTTTCTGGAAATTCTGTGGTCCTCCTGCGTAGCTCAGGAGCTTCCTGGAGCAGGAGTGCATCAGGCTAGCTGTGAGGACCTGTACACTGGGTTCACCACCTGGGGTGGAGTATGTGAATGTGTGAGGATACAGGCACCCACCTGAGATCCTGAGGGTAGGTGTGGGTGTGCGCATGTGAGCAGAGCAGAGGTGATGTGCATGGCTGCGTGTGTGGTGAGTGAATGAGGGATGAGTGAGCAGAAAGACAGGCCCTTCACAAGTCAGGACCAGCTCAGGGACAAGTCTCTGCAGGGCTAGCAGGAGCCCCAGAGCCCAGGCTTGTATGTGGTGGAGGGACCCGGCCGTGCCCGCTGCGCTGGGTGCCATGGTCTCACAGTATGGTCTTGGGCTGGGACTTCCTTTACTTCCATAGTTCAGCTTTGTCTCTTCAACCACAGAAACCTGGGTCTTTTTGTTTCTGCCTCCCTAGCCCAGACAAGATGGCCTGGGCAGAGTCCCCTCTGCTCTTCCAAGTAGCTCCAGAAGAAAGTGGGATGCACCTTCCCTGTCGTGCAGGCTGGGTGGTTTGTAAGCACTGTCTTCTGAATCCTGACTGTGCTGTCACTTCTGCTGGCTCTTTGTTCATTCAAGTGTCCCTGCCTGGGACGTGACCCTCTCCTTGCCCTGCATCTACCACCTTATCCTTTAGTTCTGAACTTGGACACAACTTCCCCAGGAACTTTCCCCTGCACAGGCTCCCAGGCATGCGAGGTAGAGTCTCGTCAAGGCTCCTGCAGCCTCGTCTGTCATGTAGCAAAGTATCTCTGGAGCTGCTTATTATAGATGCCAATTTGTCTCCATCACTTCTCTAGACTGGGAGCCCCTGGGGCTGTCCCCACCACTTGCCTCGGTTTGCTCAGTTTTTCAACAGCACCTTATTAAGCCCCAGTAATGTACCAGGCACTGCCCTCAGTGCAGGAAATACTGCAGGGAACATGATAGAGAAGGTCTCTGCTCTCATGGAGCTTCCAGCGCAGTAGGGGGAGAAACAACAAGCAAGTAAACAAATGCTCAGGACGCATTTCACTGATAATCAGACAAATATGGGTGATGTAGCCAAGAGCGCTTGGTGGGTGAGAGAGAGCCTCTTCGTTAAGAGTTGGTGTTTGAGCTGAGATGTGTACAAATTTGAGCAGGAATATTCTAGGCAGAAGGACAAGCTGGAGAGCTCCCCCTAAGGTGGAAGTATCTCCTACTTCCCAAGTTTGAGCAAGAGGATGAAGGCGGATGAAGAGGAAGAGGGGGAGAAGTTGAAGCTAGAGAGGCAGGTACCTGGTACTGAATTGCAGGCCATGGCAAGGACTTTCGGCTTTATTCAAATAAGAGTAGAGAAGTGATCTAACTTCTTTAACATTTTAAAAGATCAGCCAGGCATGGTGGCTCATGCCTGTAATCCCAGCACTTTGGGAGGCCGAGGTGGGTGGATCACCTGAAGTCAGGAGTTCGAGACCAGCCTG